>WBMW01004175.1:845847-905913 GCA_013396635.1 Penelope pileata
CATATCAGTGTAGGAAAATTAACAAATTTTATAACTTAACTAACTACATCCCCAGTTATTCCCAGTGTTTTGGTGAAGTTTCTGCAAACCATCTGCAAACTTTTTACATGTCAAGATTCTCAGTAAGCAAAGTCATGCAGTTACAGCAGCATCAAACACGGACACTTGACACTGTAGAGTTTTAATATCTGCAGCAAGCAATAGCAGTGTTTTTGTTTTTTTTTCCCTCCCTTCTCGTTTAGTGGTTTGACTTACTGTTTTTAACTCTTCAAAGAAAAAATAGCAGTGCTGAAAGTAAAAATCAGTAAAAACTTCTAAGTATCAAATATATGCCTTAGAGGGATAAAAAAAAGGGGAAAATTCAACAACAAAATGAAACATTCTCCCCTTCCCCCCCTCCTCCAAGACTATTTTTCGCCTACTTTCATGCTGGCTTTTACTCCCCTGAAGTTTTCTGCCCATTCCGCTGCAAAGCACAGAAAAGAAAGCAGAGAGTTAATCCTGTAGTTTCAACTAGTGTGAGCCTTTACTATTAGCTTGAATTTACAGAGCAATCTTTCCTTAAAAAAAGTAAAAAATCCACACTTCCTCACTGCACTGTAACACTGGGAAGTATATCTTAAAAATCTCCCTCGAGTCTCTCTAAACATCTGCTTAAAGGTTTGCTGTATCTTAAAAGGGCTCTAATTACCAGAAACTCCTCTCTTACTTAAGCCCAGGGCTCACATTTCGATTATAACTCAAGCTCCAGTTAATTTAGGGCTAAACTGAAAAAATTGCCTGTAACAAACAGGAGAAAACATAGGCCTACCTTAAAACTTTCCAGCTTTTCAGAGGATCCAATTCAGAGATGATAGACACCATTGTACTAATAATAACAATAAAAATAATAATAAAAAAGAAAATGGCAGGGAAGCCTAACCACGAAAGCAGCAAGTACTCAGTGTGGGAATGACAACAAACCCAGCACAGCTCTTCCTCCTTCTCAAGCTGATAAGCACTTGTCCCAGCTTCTCTCCACCCCCAAAATCAATCTAGTGCTATATTGCTTCACAGTCCCAGATTCATTTCTCCACCACTACCTTTTAAAGCCCTTGTAATCTGCTCCAACTGATCAAATGTGACCTTTTTGTAGCCCACTTTATTCCAAGCACAGCCCTCAGTTAAATCTCTCTTTATTAACACCGTCCTTCTTGGCTTTCTTTTGGAACAAACACAGCTCAAGCTTGAAGCCTCCAGTCTTTGCCAGCAATCATTTACAGATTACTGCAAGCTGCAGTCATCTCCTTTTGGGTATTTCTTCTACCTCTGAGGTTTGTTTGCTTTTATATTATTTTCTGGAGGTTGCTGGGGGTCTCCCTTTTCCCATTTTGTGCAGGCTGGACTTCGACACTTTCAAAGGAGAGACTTTTGGATGCAGTTCTTCTCCCACCCATTCCTCCTCCTCGTGCTTTCACCCACAATCTACACACCCCTTCTCCCCCCACTGCAGGAAAAGCAGTTCACAACCCTTTGAATACAGCAATATCTTTCCCTCCCTCTCTCTTTCTTTTAAAAATCTAATAGACTTGATAGACTGTTATGCTGAAGCTGTGACCGAAAGCACTCTAATTTATGGCAAGACTGCTATTATGGTAGAATAATAAAAAGCGTAATAACGCAAGGACAGATATAACCCTAGGATGTCTGAAAGGGGAAAAGTCTGCAAAAGTCTGCAAAATTCCATTGAATTCATTTCTTCTTTTTGTTGCTACTTAAAAAATAAATAGTAAAGCATCCTCCAGATCACTATGGTGATCTGAAAACTCGTGTAACTACTCTGCTAGTGTCTATTTAGAAAAATCTACATTATTTGCTTATTTTTTTTGTATCACTTTCTGACATTGTTTTCTTTGCTTTTGAATACTTCTGCATTTTTTCCTCTAAAAGTTTTCCATTCATCCTGTGAATCTGTGAATGACTCTACCCTTTCCTTGAGCTCCACCGATTTCTGAAGTGCTCAATCAGAATCAGACTACCCCAGATTACAGATACTTCCACTTTTCTATTTATAGTGTTGGCATATGCTCCTAGTTCTTCCCTGCCACCAGTTCTTAAAAAAATATATATTTCAAAGGAGCCCTTGTGTATTAAAATGAAGCAATGATATGATGGCCTCGTAAAAAATGTGGTAGTGTGTGACACCATACTCTCATGGAAACATAACAAAGTATATAACAAAGAATAATAAACTTTGGAGACTGCATGAAGTCTTCTGCCACCAGCTTCTTTTGGTGAGATGGAACTCAAGTTATGCTTTCAGGGCACCCTTGGCTACAGGCTGATTTTGAGAGCCCAAACCTCCCATTGCTGGTGTCCCCATGGTACAAAAGCAGCACAGTCTGCCCTTGCCAGAAGGTGATGCTGCTCCAAAATACCTTGTGACCGTTTTATCTGCCAGACAGTAGCCAGGACATAGTGGTATGGGGCCATATCAACAAACTACAAACAAGGCCTGAAGTTCGCATATCTAGATTTTACATCCTCCCCTGAGCAATACCTTTGTTTTGTCTTGGAGGTGTGTGATAAGGACACCATGGATTGCTGATGGTGAGACTGCAGATCTAGGGGTGGGAGGGTGGAGGACAGCTGGGGTTACAAATGTTCCACCTCACTTTTAAAACCAGTGTGGCACAGGGTGATTCTCACCTGATACACCCATACCTGAGCACTTCTTCAGAGATGAAGGTTATATCAAACTTTGGACACTTTGGGGCTCTATATTGATTAATCTACAGTAGATGGGTTAGATATTTGCCATGGAAAATGAAACTCAGTTGCCACTTATGTGTTTCTTAGTGGAGCTGATGAAACATTCATTTTCAGTTTGGGACACAACTGAAACAGATTGGCCAGTGTTTCTTCCTTCCCTTCCAAAAGTTCGTAAGCTGTCTTTACACAGATTAACCCTTACTTGAGGCTGGGAACGATGTAACTAGTCATAGTACCATAGTACCCTGCCTTTTTTTTTTTTCCTCTACCTTTCTTTCCCATTTACTTACTTTAAGACTGTATCCCTGTATTTTCAAATATAAACTTGTTACTGAAAGTTTTCTGTTAATGACCAGACTCAAAGTAGCAAGGTCTTCAAGCAGAGTGTACAAACAGACAAACAAAGAAAATTCAAAATGCCCCATCCTATCACATCCATTTGTATCTAGTTTGGATCATTGTCACTTCCTGTTCGGATGGTGTTGCACTTTACCATGAGAAGGGGGCAATGATGCTCTCTCTTTATACTCACTTAAGGATACATTGATTTCAGTTTCCGTACTGGACAGGACCAGGTGAGAGCTGCAAGGATAACAGACCTTTACAATAAGGTTGGATGCTCCTACATCTGTAGCCGTCAAGGAGTAAACACACATGGTGAAGGACCACAGCTTCTGCCAGTGTAGATGGAGAAACCAAGGCCAAGATAAACGTCTTGTCCCCTGTCTCCTACTTCAGGATGCTGTAAAACTTGACCAGGGCTCCACTGCATTGAGATATTGTGTGTCTTCTAGCTGTTCACTCAGAAATTCAATCAACCATTTCCATGTTAAGAATTTTCTCTCTAGTAAGTATATTTCATACTTTCTATAGACATTTTTCGCTGCCACCCCACAGAAAACATTCCATTATTTTCTTCCAGTGTATCTACATGAAAACAATAAGGTAGGGGTAAGGATTCTTGCTTTCCCATTTGTGATTATTTATGATTATTTTTATTACTTTTGTGTTAAAATTTTCATTTCTGGAAGGAAAGACAAGTCTCTCTATTGTGTTGGATGTTGCTTGCATTTTGCCAACCTTTCTATAACACTGAAGAAAGCAACTATAAGGTTTCTAAAAATAAAACTAGAAGATTAAGTTTAGCACAGAGAAACTTGTGACAAGCAATGGATTTTCCAAAACAGCCTCATGTATTTCATACAGCATGTAGCTATAGTGGGAGAAAACAAATAGAAACAGAAACAGAAACCCACTGTACAATTATTTTAACTCGTGCTCTTACACTCCCTCTCATCTTTTAGCTAAATGTTTTTTTCTGTTGTGGTTAAGGACTTTTTCTTCAAAACTTTTATATTATGCCTTAAGTGAAGAAATTTCCTATGATCTTTAGCTTGTTTGCCAAGAAACACAGCACATCTGTGAAATATTACTTAGGCAAATTTATCACAGCTCTGAAAGTTTCCTCTACCTGCTGAAATCCAACATATTGTATAATTTGGGTCCCTTATGCCATAACATTTCCCACCAGAAAGAGCTTAGCAGTTCTTGGTTAACATGATAAAGGAGTAGAAGCTTTCCAAGATTTTGAGTCATGTTAAAGTAAATGTATATGTACTTCTGAAAACAGTATTCGTATATATACACACATACACAAAAGGATCTCTAAGCAATGTCATCATGCTTAGTTTAGACAGCTGCAGAGCCAAAAAAGTTCCAGATCAGCTAGCTACAAACACTTGAAGGTCAAGTACAGGACAAAGCGTTTAAAAAAAGCATAAGCAATGATGACTACTGAGCATTAAAAAGATTATTTTATGTTGCAAGATTTCTTTTCTAGTTGTTTCTTTATCAGAAGCCTATTGGGCTGTGGACCTCATAGTGTAGGGCAGGAAAATAAACCAAATGTTGTAAGTAGTTTGGGTTGGCTATTTAATCCTCTTTCAAGGGTGTTATCTCTTTCAAAATATTTTAGGAGCAAAGGAAGGTCTGCCAAAGCGCAATTTTTTTCATCAGGATGCCCAACAGCCGAGTTATCAGGAAATAATATGGAACTAAATAACTGCTAACATCTTCCCAACAGCTTTTTCCATCGCTCATCATCTCATCTCTGTTGCTTTTTCATACAAAGGAATATTAAATTGTTTGAAAGAAACACTAGTCTTTTACCAGGAAAACCCCACTGTCCCTGGGGAGACTGTTGTTAAACAAAAGCTTATCTATTAAAGAGTGACCTCAAACTTCAGGGCTTCTGTTTTGGGCTGATAAAGTCTCCTCTCCTGACTGTCTCACACTGTCCGCTCTCTACCAGCATTGCCACCCCCTGTTTCTCCTCCCAGTGCCTAATGCTTTGCCTTTTAAGCAATGTAGTGACTAATTGAAAATGCATTCCAGTGCTTTACAAGCAGCTTTTCCTTTTCTGCTGACCAGCCGAATGTTTTAAAGTTGGCAAGATGATGTTTAAACTTGGGAACTCAGGCACATATTCATGGCCTGGATGTGTGAAAAAATCTGGCTAAATTTAATAATTCTGTTTAAAAAAAAAAAAGCCCTCCGCTAGAACTGGCATGAGTAATCCAAATATTACAAATCTTTAAAGCAAGTCATTTCTCTCCTGGTGAAATACATGATCTGGGAGACAAGAAATTGTAAGTCCTAAGTTTAAGAAATGCACAAAGTCATGCACCAGTGCTTGAACACAACCAGAGAAAAAGCAGTTACAAGCAGGCATAAATCCAAATGACAATTGCCCTTTCGGAAAGAGTATTGTAACTGAAACACCCGGGAGACAGTCAGTAATCGCTGATTCTCAGCCAGTCAATGGCCGGAGTCTGGGATTCAGGGCATCTTATCACACAGAGCAACTTAGAAGTTGGATTCATCCAGCAGCTGCAGAGATTTAAGGGTTTTGTTTCCTTGCTAAACAGCAGGCTTGATTGTACAAAGCCCAAACATTAACAGTTAATTATTAATCTTAAATTATGTAAATGCATCTCATACTTACCAAATTCTCACTTTTACAAAGTTGAAAGAGAGAAACTTTCCAGATAAGTTTTTTTTTTTTTTAATATACAGATTGTGATTTTAATGGGTTTTCAAGTACTTTCAGGTTTTGCTCATGACAACTGCTACAATAAAAAGTCTTACGAACAAAGATGTGTTTTATGCTTATTCACCTAGCAGAAAATGACTATTATGGCATACTTTATTATGGGGGAAATGCTTTCCGGCCCCTCTGAAGAGACAGCTTTCCCCAAACTCCCATCATCCTAATTTTTTAAGATGTTTGTAGTTTAGTTTCAACAGCATATGAGCCAAACATTTATGTCCTGTGGTAAATTTCTTTTTATTGGCTAGCAGGAGAGTTTCTTCGCTCTGTAGCATTGGCAGAGCAAGAGCACTTCTGTAGTCCAAGGCAGGGGTGGCCCTTCCTAACCCAAAGGAAAGAATGAAAGGAAAGAAAAGCTCCTTGTACTTGCCAGACATTTTCAAAAAGAGCTACTTACACACCCCAATCTGCTCCTTTCATTCCATTCAGGGGAGTCATGGGTCAAATTTGGGAAGGAGGAAAATAGCAGTTGTTAACCCTTACAGTGCTGCAGTAGACTGAAATGCCAAAGCTGACACTGTCTTTTAATTTCCATTCTTTTGGTGTCAGGTCATGCAGTGAACACCGAGGTCGTTATGAATCCTTATGAAAAACTTATTGTTCAGGTCGCCTCTGTAATGCAGTCCAGAAAATAAAAACTTCAGTAATGATCTTAATAAGTGCTTTGTTGCAAGGGCCATGTTTTCACACGGACCACAGCTGCATTTATACAGACTGAATTTCATCTCATGCAGTGCTGAAGTATAAATCTGAGTAATTTAATTATGCTGAGTGCATACTGTAAAATGTTTAGGAGAAGATTTCCAAGGACAAAAAGAACAATTTGTTCCCCATATCCATGTGTTTTAAACAGATTCTTTGAATATTTACCCCTGGATTTCTACCCATTGCAAGAGTTCAGAGAAAGGGATGGTTATTGGTAAGGGACTAGATGGAGATATTTAGCTAACTCCTCCTAGTCATCTTGACATTGAGAAAACTATTTTTTTAATGTGTGTCCTACTTTCCCATCTGGGAGGGACAGATACCACCCTAGCAATCTACAGAGCAGAACAGTAGGAACTTAGTAGAAGGCAAAAAAAAATTGGCAGCTTTATGAAATTCCCTCCTTTCCAAGATTGTTTTAAGGCTAAATCAACTGAAATACTAGTTCATCATTCAGCGTAGAAGAACATGATCTGTTGAGACAGATGGCTTCTACCACTTCAAAAATTTAAGAGATTCTATAGTTAAGCTAGAAACCTCTGAAGCTTTAAATAATGGTCATCTATATCATAGCCTTTACAAATAAAAATACTTTCAAGGCTCCAAAGTCTTAGAGAGAAGTAAAGGGGAAAATAGCCAAATGAAATAATGATAAAATCAAGAAAATTGTGAAATAAATCTTCCATTTCAAAATTTAATCTTTATGAAACTATAGTTTGGCACATAATTTTGAAAGTATCAACCACAAATACCTACCTCGTACATGGAGGTTATGTCCTTTAAACAGAGAGACAGAGAGACAAGGTCCCCAGTGACTGTACGCTTTGCTATTGACCTAAAGATGGTATGCAAGCGAGGAAAGAGAAAATGTTTTAGACGCCTGAGCAATCACATCCATATTTCATATGAAGGCATGGAGGAGTATCCTTTTAGCCTGTGTATGAGCTGCGTTAGTACAAACTGAGGTTATGTCTGATGCTGGTCAGGATTCAAGATATTTTGGACTTTTGCTTTCCCTAGAAGAAAAGCTTGACTGTGAAAACAGTACAGGAGAGAGTTCCTTAGTGGTGTTATTTCATCAATAGAGGGCTGTAGTTAAATTCAGGTCTAAAATACCATTTATTCATATAAAAAGTTAACTAAAATGTTCTTTTCCTAATTCCTAATCAAGAAAGCTTTCTTTTTTGTTTAATTAAGTACAATTACTTCCTCTTATCATATAAAGAAACTCCTTTTATATATGAAAAAAACATGTTATTTTTTTTTTCCTTATTTCTGAGGACTGCTCTTTTCAAATAAAGTGTCACATAAATGATCATTCATTCCCATGCTGGCTAATCCATTACTTTCTTCATTTTCATGGAGATTTTATATCTTTCAGAGCATTAATAGCTACTGTAGCCCAAATTACATTATATATATATATAGCTCGTATACACTGATGCAGTTTATTTAAAAGTGATCCTTTCCTTCTGTTCAAGAATATTCTAAATCTCATGTCACATTTTTCTTGCTTGCTGACCTCATCTACAAAAGCTCTAGCACCACAGTGATTTTTCTGCCAGTCAAGGCCTGGGCTGTGATTCCAATAAAGACAAGCACGGGTCCGCATGTTGAAAATAAAACATTTTTATTACTTTCTGAACCTCGGGCATAAAACATTCATTTCTTCATCTGACAAAATCCAAGCAATAAAGACTGTAAAAGGAGTTAGATTAATAGAGGCAGCTTTCTAGAACATTAGTCTGCCCTCTAAACACCGGATGTCTTGAAAATGGCATTTTGAATGGTTTGACCCATAGAGTAGAAAGGAAAATCATAGAATCATAGAATGGTTCAGGTTGGAAGGGACCTTAGAGATCATCTTGTTCCAACCCCCCTGCCATGGGCAAGGACACCTCCCACTAGACCAGGCTGCCCAAAGCCCCATCCAGCCTGGCTTTGAATACTTCCAGGGAGGGAGCATCAACGACTTCCCTGGGCAACCTGTTCCAGTGTCTCACCACCCTCACAGTGAAGAATTTCTTCCTTATATCCAGCCTAAATCTACCCTCTTCCAGTTTATAACCATTACCCCTTGTCCTGTCATTATCTATCCTTGTAAAAAGCCCCTCCCCAGCTTTACTGTAGGCCCCCTTCAGGTACTGGAAGGCTGCTATCAGGTCCCCCCGCAGCCTTCTCTTCTCCAGGCTGAAGAGTCCCAACTCTCTCAGCCTGTCCTCGTACGGGAGGTGCTCCAGCCCTCTGATCATCCTCGTGGCCCTCCTCTGGACCCGCTCCAACAGCTCCACATCCTTCTTGTGTTGGGGGCCCCAGAACTGGACACAATACTCCAGGTGAGGTCTCACGAGAGCAGAGTAGAGGGGCAGAATCACCTCCCTCGACCTGCTGGCCACACTTCTCTTGATGCAGCCCAGGATGCGGTTGACCTTCTGGGCTGCAAGCGCACACTGCTGGCTCATGGTGAGTTTCTCGTCAACACACACCCCCAAGTCCCTCTCCTCAGGGCTACTCTCAAGCCATTCTCCGCCCAGCCTGTATGTGTACTTGGGATTGCTCCGACCCAGGTGCAGGACCTTGCACTTGGCTTTGTTGAATTTCATGTATTCTTGTATTCTCATTTGGATGTTTAATTGGTATAGCCTCAGCGCAATAGTACTTCTCTGCAAGCTGCATGAGCTAACACTGGATGAGGTCTCCATGCTTGGATTGGTCTGGTTGCTCACAGCTCATGGGGTGTCCTTGGGAAACTCTCTTCACTTCACAGGTTCCTGGTGTGTCAGACCAGAATGTGTCAGTGATCATCATGCAGAGTTTCTTGGATTTCGCTGCTCTGCCATCTGACCAGACCTTGTAGAGAACCAAACTGCATATCATGTTTGGCTGTTCCACATTAGCCAGGAAGATGTTCAGTCTCCGTCTGAGATCAGGAAGGGAAAACACTGTTGTTTTTCACAACAATTTGTTCAAATAATTTGTACTTCTTTTTTTTGTATCTTTGCTGTAAATGATGTTTCCTTTTCAGTGCAGGTTAACCTGGTCTACACACTTAAAATGATCCATCACAATGAGATGTTTCTAGTGATCTACATTTTTAATATATTTGAAACAGATATCATCTTTAGATGATATGAACATATAGTCCATATTTCAAATACAGAACCGAGATTGTTATCACCTGTGGTCTCAAAAAACCTATTGTACACCTCTGTATTTCCTGCATTGCCATTAGCAACTTTATCTCTAGCTAGTAACGTCCTTTACCAGACATTACTAGCTGTTCATATCCAGAATACGGCTATTGGTCTGGAAACCGCTTTAAAAGAGTATGAAGACCAGTACAGAAGAGCAATGCCATTTTTATCTTCACTCATACGTGCTGAAAATTTGCCAGTCCTTGCTGGAGCAAATTGCTCCTTCCCAGCTCCCATCTGGCTGCTCTTTCTTGCTGTCAGAGGTCAGAGCCATTTTAGTGAAACCACCTGAACTGATACATCCGTCACAGTTCAAACTCGTGTCTGAGCAAAACTGCTGTCATGGAAAGCTGCCTTGACCTGGGCAGCAGGACAGCTTTTGGATACCTGGAATGGAAAAGCAAAACTTAAACCTTAATATACTACAGATTCTTTAATATCTCCTCTAAAAATTTCTGTAAAATCTGGCACAAGACTGGAGAAATAGTAGCTGCAACTTCATCAGCCATTGAATTTGGCAGAAAGGAGAGCTTTACTAAGATCAATGAAGTGTTGAAGATCATGATTTATTCTGGAGATCTGCTCAGGGGAGGAGAAAAGGGAAGGTGCTCTCGCCTCTACAAGCACTGCCTGTGGATTTATTGGAAGTTATCATCTAGAATTGAGAGATGAAATTCAGTGTGTATGGATACTCTTTGAAAGACTGCCAAAGGCTTTAGAAATAAGAACATAAATTGAAGGTGAACAAAATTGCAATTGAAACTATCTCCAGCAAATATAATTAAGAAAATAACCTAGTGAATGAAAAATACATTGGATTTTTAGAAATTATGTCATTTTCAATAACATAAGAAAAAGATTCCTAAAGGCAGGAACTCCCAAATTGAAGACTGATATAAGAGCCACTTTCAGGTAAATGATCTCTCCCAGAGCCAAAAACTGCTATTGCCTTACCAGCCACAATACCAGTGTGTGGCTTTAAACGTTCACATTCCCTTGAGCTACAGCACTGCTGTTTCTCCTTGTACACCTTCAGCTTCTTCCACTTGTTTGGAGTTCTGACAGGCACCCTCCCCCTCCAGCTATGGCTTTGGCTTCTCTATTACAATTTTATGTATCATCTCATAACTTTGCATCATCTATTTTACGTTTTTTTTTTTAAAAAAAAAGAAAAATAGATACTGTTATATCTTTACATATCTGTAATTGTTGTCCACAACACTAAGATGACGCAAACTTTTAGCCAAAGATGTCCTCTTTCCTGACAGTGGAATTATGAAAATCTAATAAACCATGAATAAAGAACTTCATATATTCCAATCAGCTTAATTCATGATTTTTCTCTTTTGGAAAATTTACTCTTTTAAAGCACCAGTATGTGTATGACTAGCAGGGATGTACTAGGTTTGCTGCACTAAATGTAATCATGTCATGATCATTCATCCTTAGGCAACAACTAACTTCCAGTCTAGTGACAAATTCATCTTTACCCAACATAATGAAGTCCAGAACAGACTTCGTTTGCACTGAGCACAATATCATTTATGTTTGAAACTACTTGATTAAAAAAAAAAAAGAAACAAAGAAATCATCATCGATATTTTGCAGTCAATTGCATGGACACAGCAGCCATGTCTCAGCAACTGAACACTCCCACCACACTGCATTTCCTCTCTGTGCATTAAAACTGACTGGTGCTAATGGAATAACGTCTGGTTTTGAGGTTTGGTTTAGGTTTGAAATAGCCAAGTGCAGCTGCCTTTATAGCACTTAGTTAAAATCATTGGTTGATGTATACTTTCAGTTCCACTAACTACGATGCAAGTAGTGGTTTTAATACGGAGTAATGCCTTTCCTGTGATCCTCTGGCCCATGATCCTATGAATATGCACAGAACTCCACAGCACTGAGACTCTGTCCGTCTCCTTTTCCATTCATCCATTAGCTCCACAAATGATGTCCATTTCAAGCATTTTCTCTCTAGAAAGCAATCTATTATGCTTTACATAGACTGATTTTTGCAGACTCTTCTTTTTGAGCAACCTGTGTGTGACCTCATGACTGACCTGGCTTTGAGCAGGAGATTTGACAAGAGTCCTCCTGAGGCCTCCAACCTCGGTCAACCTATGACCCTAAAATACTCTCCATTCACTTTTTTTCTTTTTGACCCATTCCACACTTTTAAATTTGGTTATTAGTGGAGATATTATGCCTGATTGTTCAAATAATCAGTTTTACAGCAAGATAACTCAGATTATTTTACAGCAAGATAACTACCTAAATTCCTAGTTCCCTTTGATTTTAATACACGTCTGGTACTCACATGTGAGCAATAAAGCATTATGCTTACTTAAAATTTATTGTTGTGTAGGTTCAATTTTGATTACTAATTTTGGTTTTTGACTGCCTGGACCTTCATAGTACCCTAATAAACAAGCCCTCTTGACTGCTCCAGCTACAATTTGACTGAAAAATTAGTATTGTACTGTACTGTTTAACAGCAGAGGGTCAGGCTGTGCTAAGCACAGATAGCTTTCAGACAGCCTGGAGCACAGATATGGCTGTTGGAGAATGGGGTGAGACAGACCTCCCATATGTCTCAGTAATTTTGTGACTTCCACAAACCTAGAAAACTAGACTTTTTCCAACAGAAATCACTGAAGTTTATGCTGTACTTTTGCTGCAGCCGGCCAATGTCCTCCCAATGTGCCCTGCTTTTCACTGTCCAGCTTGTCTTATGGAGTAGAACTAACAGGGGGGCAACATCTGCTCCCCTGAATCCTTCTCAGGATCAAGGAACCAGAGGTGATGATGGGATTATAGAAAAAAACAGTTGTGTAAGGCACATGTTGCACTCTTCTGAGGACTGTACAACAGCTGAGGCCTGGGGATCTGAGGGGATAAGTCATTTAAACCAGACACAAACTTTCCCCCACCACCTTCCCACCTCACATGAAAGGGAAGAAGGTCGGAGCCAGACCATCTGGATAACTCTGTGGGAGTGGAGGCCTGCAGAGAGGATTGGGCTGCTGCGATGCCTAGCAGAAAACAAAGCGAAACAACTTGCTCTACAGTCCTTCCTAGAGCACACTCATCAACAGCTATCAGCTGATTTTATATCAGTGAGCATTTGCAATGATTAACCTTTATTTCTACTCTACACGTGGAAAAGAAGATTAAATTAAAAAATAAGGTGGTGTTATAAAGCAGATGACGTTATGGAGAAGGTGACAGTATGGAGAGGATGGCAATAAGTTAAATCTGTGAGCATGCTTTGGAGCCATAGCCACACCAAAATTATACACAACACTGGTTAGAAAGTGCCATAAAGGATTCAGATCACTGCCCTACTGTTGTCACTCTACCTCACAATATTCACAAAAGGTTTAGAAGTTAAATTTAAAATGGAAATTCATTGGAGAGGCAACTGAACAAAAAGGATAATATGTAACTGGAAAATGTAGATTTGCAGACCTTGTGAATTTGTAAGAAAATCTCAAGACAATTTCTTCATTGATCAGATTTATCTTGCTATACAAGCATTCCTTTGTACAGATCACTGCAAAGCATCAAAATTAACATTTGTTCCTTTAATATTAAACTAGAAAATTCCCAAGTTTTATAGTTTCCTACAGCTATCATTTTGCATGAGCCCCATTACCCAATATAACTATTTTTTTCCTAGGACCATTTAACCATTTTTACAGTTTTGAATCACCCAATAATAAAACATATAATGAAGAGAAATTGGTAATTGTTGTATGAAATTATGTTATTTATTCAGAAAAGTATGAATCTTTCTCATACTAAAAATATCATTAAAAAACAAAAGATGGCTTAAAATTTCTGTGAGTGTTACCACATGTATTACTCCAAGACACTGCAGTGTTCCCCCATCTTCTACTATTGTATTGCCTATGGATACTGTTAAGGAAAGATTTATAGTAGCTGACACAGTGAAGATAAAAACTGATGGCTAAAACTTCCAAGTAGTCCTCTTTTAAAAAGAAAAAATACTTTCACAAAGCTTAAAAATAAATTACAGTTTTTTGGTATATATTTCCTACATCCATTTGTTCCTAGTAGATTAATTTAAATAAAGGACTATTGGTTCATCAAAATCATGATGCATACTTAACAAGACCAGCTCTGTTAACTTTACTTTTTGGGGCTCAGGCTTTATCAAATGTCTATTTTGTGGAAATTTAAATGGAATGTGAAAACCATCGTCAACCATTTCCTTCTCCTGAATTCATGCAGAAAGTGACTGTGTCCACTTACATTACTGATAAATGAACTAATCCAGACAAGAGGCTTTTAAATCTCTTGATATTCAAAACCTAATGGCAGGAAAATTGCCAGAGAAATAAAAAATATTTTAATTACTTCTGGAATGACTGCTAGGGAAAGGATTTCAAGGTACTAGAAAGTCTGGGAGTTTTAAAAGGAAGAGAAAACATACTGGGAAAATAATCTTTTGATTAAATTAATATGATGAAAATGTATTTATGAAACCACAAAATGGGGACATCCCATAATCTAGCTTTTCTTCTAATGTACATGTTGAGTTAATATGTGGAGTCAGTTCCTGCTGTTCAAAATACCAAGAAAAAAAAGTCCAAATATGTGTCATGATAAAGACAAATTTCTGTTGTCTTTAATTTGGCAAAAATATAGGAAATGTGGAAGAAATGTCAATAGAGCATAAAAGCCTCACAATGAAGTTAGGCAATGGTACAATGCCAAATCTTAATTAGTTTATTAATTAGCTCTATACAGATGACATCCTGCTAACAAAAAGGATATGCTACCTGTCCTCTGCCTGTTCCAATGCTGTAGCAATTCAAGTAAATTTAGTATATAGATTTAAATACTTGTCTCTAGAGGCCATTTGGATAAACAACTAGCTCAGAGGATTTAGCTAACCCCCATCTGGTTTCTTTAAAAGCAGAAGTACAAAAATATCAAAGTAACAAAAATAAAAAATCATTTTAACTGGTCTCCATCTGGTAATTTTAATAATGGAATTGAAATGGTACAAAATATGCCAGTTATTCGGGTTTTGTACAAAAGAAAAGTTCTGGTTAAAAATATAGAACAATTTCCTGTACAAGACAGCTAAGAGTTTAGCTGAGTTTTTATTAAGAACTTCCTTGTTGAAGTAATCTAGGTCACAGTTTTGCCAAGCAAAGCAAAGGAGAAGCTTTTTTTTTTCTCCTAAATATTGGGGTTTACAGCAGCACATAAATTACCGCCTCATAAACCAACCAGAAAATAACAGCCTTAGTTAGGGTTCTGAGGTGGTGACTAATGTTAAACAATGAGAATTCTGAAATACTTGCATTTACATCTGATGATGTGACCATAACTTAAAATTTTAAAATTCCTTTGCATTCTCAGAAATGTTTTAATTTGGCTGAAGTAGCTGAAAGCGTTAAGGTTGCTCAGGGCGGGCCTGAATAGATGCTCGTCGAAGTAAAGAGAAGATTTATTCGCCATTTTTGATGGAATTGTAAAGATCAAGCTTGTATATTTCATTAAGAAACCTGCATGTTAAGACCATCTTTGCTGCAACTTTTAAAGCAATATAATTTCCAGTTAGCCCCAAACCTTTCCAATAGTGTGTTTGAAATGATCGTGCTTTGCATTTTTCTTTTTTTTTTTCTTCTCACTTCTCACTTTTGTTTTGTTTCACTTTGAATACTTCACAGTGTTTTTGTTTTGAAAGCTGGCCTATTTTCCCTCACAAAGCAGCAGATTCAGTTTGTGGTATAAATGCTAAATCAGCATGTGTCAAACTTGTTAAACCTTTTTTATGCCAAGCCTTGAAGGACCTGATAAAATAAAGCTGTAAAGATATACATTTTAATAAAACATTATTCATGCACTGTTAGTCCACAAAATATTCTCATGTACTATATAGAAATGAAAAGCAACATTTCTCTGGCCTAAAGCTAACTTTTTATGACTCCCTTGGCAATTTTTCCATTCTTTAATACTACTTTATTTATTTATATTACAATAAGCTTTCAGAAAAGGGATGGCATTTTTCTTTACACATCTGCATATGTTATTATTATTTTTTGCCTGACCTTTTACATCATCTATAGAAAATTTAATAAAGATATGGAAATCAGAAAGATAACTGCTGGAAGCAATATGTGCTGATCAAAATCCAGAGACAGCAGCTCTGTTGAGGGTGTAAGTACAGTCATGTGGTTCAGACAATGGCCTGTGAGTCGAGAGATCTGGGTTTTCTTCCTTAATTTGCCTGACCCCCTCGAGTGATACCAGCCCTTTGTTTGCACAATGGGAATGATAATATTTGCATTCTCCCATTCTGTCAACTATTTAAATGATAGGCAGCTTGAGACTCATACTGTCTGTTATAGTGCTGGTACGGTGACTATTAGTGCACGGGCACCATAATTTCAGTTTATGCTTTTAGATATTTCCATAATGCAAAAACATATGTGGATGATCTAAGTTAGCTCCCCTAGTATGTGTCTCTGCTTTCCTGCATGTCTGAGAAAGAAATCCCTGAGACAAAGAGGACACCCGTGTTGGCTTGTAGACAGAGTCAAGCCTTTGTGTGCTTAAGCACTGGAGCATGAGGGCTTATGTTTTCCAATCTGTTAAATTCTTTAATGCATTTGAGTGTCTCAGGTCTTCAAATATTGGCTGCGTCCTCTAGATTTTCCTACGATATCCACTAATAGGCATATTGTGTTCAATAGTAGGTGTATAGTTAACTCTTGCTTTCCTTCAAGAAATCTCTTTTACTGTTGTGATTTTCATTTAGTTAGCCTCTAGTCCTGTTTGTGAATCACTTCTATTTGTAAGCCATCCATTCAGCTGTATCAGAGGACATGAAGAGCACCATGCTATTCTCAAAAACACTGGCAGATTTCCAGGATTTGGGAATGTAACGACCTGCAAGACCTCCAGAGTAGGACCCCTGGAAGTCTGCAGGGACTGGCTGTCCTACAAAGGACCCTCCACTAGAAGCTATCATCAAAATACCCACTAGATCCAAGCTTTTTTCCCACCTCCACAGCTACATGGAAATCAGTAAAACCTCCACCCGTCTTTACACCCCCTTATATCTTGGTGGCTCATGGTGTAGGTCACTACATTTTTGTCTAATAGGGAAATAGATTCCAGATATGTGACAACCATGTGGACCTTTTTCAGAGAAAAGAATACAAACTAATCAAAGGGTTGACCACAGCTATTCAAAGATCCCCTTGAATTTGGCCATGCTCTTGCTGACTCCATGATCGACAGTGAAGGACAACATCTGGATCAATAACGAGTACTTTAGGAATAAAAAAGAAAAAAATATATTGTTTTCTTTTGAGACTGTAGGAACCAGCCAGCTACTATGCAAATATCAAGAGCTGTAACTGATTTAACTATACAATCATTAAAAACTTTAAGGACTGTAGGAGATAATTATCTTTAATAAAACATGACAAAGTATCACTTTTCCTTATTATAGGAAAAATGAGGTGCATGGAGAAAGAGGCAGAACTGCTGTCAGAAATGTAGTTTATCTCCTTCACTGTAGGCATTGGTAGCGCAAAGCAACTTATTCTTTCTTTTTCTCCCTATGACTGAGAGTATTTTTTCTGTCTTGAAGGAGTCCCACTGTTCTTCCCTGCCTTCCACACCTGCTCTCTTCTTTATCTGTTGAGCTACAAAGTAAGACAATAAACATTTGAGGCACAAAAATTCATGTACTTTGGCTCCCTGTACTCAAACGCTGATGAACAGAGAAGGGAGGAAATAATTTTTTGTAATTGAATATTCAATTGAGTTCCTCCTTCAGCAAATGAACTGCTCAGATATGAAGATTAAATCTATATCATGCCATAGTTTAAAGGTATTTTGGACTGAGCATTTCATTGGGATTTTTGCCAAAAGCATGGACATCCAGGGAGTACTGTAGAGATGTGCAAAAGAAGGCAGAAAACTGAGGGTTTGGGAGGTGGGTTTTGCTGCACTAGCACGCTGGGTGATTAATGCAAGCCACTTAGCATCTCCTTCCTCCCCCTTGCTGTGCCTTAGGTTCAGGAGGAACAATGACACTTCTCTCTTTTGTAGTGATTTGAAAGCTACTGATGAAAACAGCTACTTAAGGATTAGTTAGTAATGTAGAGATGAAATTCTTGGGTGAAAAAAAAGAGAAAAGTAAATATGCTTTTTAGACAAAATACACGCTCCATTTTTAAGGCAGAAAAAAAAAGCCTTTCTCAGAAAAATGACACTTCCAGAAACAATACATCTTAATACATTTTTTCCCTGAAACAACATCAATGGAAATTTTCCAGCAAGCTCTGAAAACAGATTAATTCTTTGTTTAGCTAAACATACTTTTGAATATGGTTACATTATTCACACTCAAAGAGAATCTTGAAAGGAATGACTAGCTGATTTCCCATATCCCTGTTATTACCTTTGCTGCTGTTCAGAAAAATCTCAACAGGTCATAACATTCTGCTGTGTGCCTTAGACCTGAAGAAGCAAGGGAATTCATATTCATTTAAAGATACTGCAGTACTGCCTCCATAAATCCTCTCAATGGGACAAGATGTACGCCTAGCTTGATGAGATAAAGATAGTGTTTTATGCCAAGTTTTCAAGCTTCATTCTAAATAGTCATTGATTTTGTGGGTATACATCAGATTTTTATGTTCTTTTGGATATCATTGTCTACAATTCCATCCTTTACTTTAAAAAAAGAGCAATTGACTGGCAACACCCAGAATACATCCTGCTACATCCATCTACCTTGTTTAAGGATCTTGCTGTAACGCAATAAAGCACTTTTATTTCATATGAAGAATGATTTATACTGAAGTTAATGTCTTAAGTGTAAGACATCCACACTGGGTAATGTTATCAGAGCACATATTTCTTTCCTAACAGTGAACCTACTATCCAACTTGCTTTTGCAATGAGTGTTTGCATAATATAAAACAACCACTTTGATACTAATAGAAATAAATGGCTGAAAGAACACAAAAAATTGAGAGCTTTTGCTTACTATTCAAATTCTTTCAAATAGCAATGCTGTGTGAAATTCTAATACACTCTCTCTGCAACTATTAGATATTAAAATAGTCCAAAGATTAGAAAATCTCTTAAAAATGTAATTAATGCAGCAGCACAATTCTCTGTGGTCTGTAAGATATGATGCATTTAGTGTAGCAAATAAAACATAGCATAGGACAGTCATCCATGTGTATTAGACATCTAATCCACTAAAATATGTACATAGATTTATTCTATTTGCCTTACAAACTTTGTATTTTGTGGCCTAGATATTAAAGAATAATATTTAATTTAATTTTAAATCTCCTTTGCTGCTGTTAGTTTTTTAGTCCTTTTCTTCAGCAAATTCCTAGTTTTAAATCAACAGTAACAAAAGCTGGCAATTAAATATGTAAGAATATACCCTAAAAAATACTCTCATTCATGATTTATAGTTTTACAGAATCACAGAAAAATTCAAACTGGAAGAGATCTTAGGAGATCACCCAGTTCAATCTGTACAAATAACGTTGACTGTGATTTACTTTTCCAGCCACAGTGCAGAAAAGTTTTTGGTGCCTAAATCTTCATGCTGATACTTGGTGGAAGGTTCAAAACTGGGAAGATGCTCTTGCTGTCAGCAGCCAGCTGCATCCTGTGCAATTCATGTTTTGAAACAACAGTGTTTCCTTAGGAAACTCAGTTTTTGAAGACATTATTGTATCTGACTGTTTCATGAAAGCTTTGCCAGAAGAAAGTGGGTTGTGGTGTGTTTTTTTTTTTTTTTGCTTATTTCAAAGTGGGATCAGGAATGCAGTTTTTAATGATTTCAAAATTGAGAGCACATTTGAAAGGGACAGTTGCCTGAAGCTTCTTTACATAAAGACTGAGATGCTATCACAGTTAAAGCACCAAAAACTGAAAATCAGGGCAACAAATCTTTAGTGAATGGCCTATAGCCACCTGAAACATACCATATAATTCTTGGATCTCCCCTTTTCTGTCCTATGTATAAATTTTCTAGTTTTTATTTTTTTTTCCATACCTTTATGCCTTACAATTCAGTTTCTGAGGCCATGAGGCCAGTAAAGAAGAATCAAAAAAAAAAAAAAAAAAAAAAAAGGAGAAAAAGAAAAAAGAAACATTTACTGCAGTTTTGCTAACTCCTAGGCAAGAATAGTGTTACGACTTCAAAGAAGACATGATGTCACTACATTTAAAAATCACTTCCAAAGTTTTTGTAATGTTGCTAAAGATCAAGCCCTCTGTAAACTGTATTGTAATGTAATTTTCAAACCTTGAAAGTATTTATGCAGGCCAAATATTCTTTCTAAATAGAGAGCATGAACAAAATGATAAACAATATGAAGTAGATAATTGCAAGATTAAGCCTGAAAGCACACTCAGAAGCCCTTTTCATTAGACACTATAGAGACTTAAGAAAAAAATAATGCATAAGACAACTGAGTAGTAAACAAAGAGAAAGCAAATTAATAATGGAAAAGTAAAACTCTGAAAATAGATGGGAAACCACAGTAATTATATATTTAGAACTTCTTTCTGGAACTTCCTACCTCAGTGTTATGAATGTGGTGAGAAAGTGGTGGGGAGGAGTGAGGAGTAGAGTTAACAGGAAATGGGCAGAGCAAATCAAGTGCTCTGCATGATGAAGTAAGTACTACGTAGGGAAGCAGAGAGCTGCGGTACTCAGAGCAGTGCAGTGGCCTCATATGCAGTGATCAGCAGGAACAACCCAGTAGAGGTGGAGCATCATGCTCACACCTCTGTCTTGGTGCTATTACTCAAAGATATTTAAGCAGCTTGGTCTGCCTTTGTTGCTGGTCGTACTGTAAGCGGGAGGTCAGACTAGATGAGGTCCCTTCTAACCTGAATTAACCTATGATCTTATGATCTTAAGATCCCAAGATAAAACCAATTTGGACATCACTGTCTGATACAGGGTTGCAACATGCATAAATGAGCTGAAAACACACTCAAGTCGTACCTGATTGAAGAGCAGGAGAGAGGGAGTGAGGTAGACCAAGAGCGACCCAGTAAAATAAAATGAATTGGTTGGCCTCTTTTCCTCTTTCTAATCATTTATGTGCTTTCAGGCCTTTATTATAATATATTCAATGCAACACTAATTCTGTGTGAGCTGCTGTGCAATGGGTGAGCAATATTTTCCATTAAGGTGTCAAGGTCAATGACATGGGATAATTAGCTAGCACCATGGCTCAATACATTAATTCTCTGCAAAGTAGCAGTAAAAAGTATGTTGACCTCAGTGTAGATGCTGCAACATTGTAATAGTTGTAGATGCAATAACCTGTGTGAGCTTGTCAATGTTAGATAAGGTGTTTCCTTAAATGATTATGATGAATGCTCTTCTTCTAGGAAGCCAGTGAGTGTCATTAAACTAGCTAATATTTTGCTGCCCTTCGATGTAGAGCAAAGATTGCTAAAGGGCAACAGTGCTGTCAAACTCTTATGGGCTGAAGCAGGGAATAAAGCAGAGAGAAAACAGGATGAAAAAAGTAGATAAAGGGCCTAAGGTAAATTCAGACCTAATACACAGTGCATAGAGTTGTTTTCTTTGCTTGCTTTTCCCTCTTCCTCAATAGAAGTAGTTCAATAGTTATATTTTTGAGCAGTGGAACCCCCCTGCAAAACTCCCCATGCTTCTCTGTCACAAACAGAGTTCATAGTCTATCAATAAAAGCATTTCAGATCTCTCTAGACCCAGAGACACCAGGCAGAGTTATTAGTTCTACTCCAGCTTATTCTGAGGTGCCAGAGTTCAAAATGAAAACACACAGATTGCTGGTAGCCATGCTGGAGTTAGAGAACTGCACAGAGCTATCCCTTCATCACTCTCAGCATCTATATAAAAACAAACAAGTACTTGCAAAGATATCAAATAGAGAATAAACGCCTGTGTGCAAAGCATTTTTGTCTGTGACGGGCCTTAGGAAACAATAGGGCAAATTCTCAGCTGACGTAATTAGCACAGTGCTGTTAAACTCCATGGACCTGTACCAGTTTAGACACACAGGAGGTTTGACCCCATTACTTTATTTAGTGACACTTAGAGTAATTTCAAATTGTCAGGTCTACATTTCTGTATTCCAACAAGTAACACCTCTAAATGATCTTAATAACATTTCCTCCTAAAATTATTGTGCAAGCAATTTCTTTTATGATTAAACTAAAACATGAAGGTAGATAATCTTTTAGTTATCAGTGTAGCAGTTTATATCCTGAAGAACAGAAACGCTGTAGTGACTCTGAGGCGCAATTATCCACTTTGAGAAGACAACTGCAGCTGGGCGAGATACAACAATCATTTTGTATTGATACGAGACAAACGTATTTTGATAAGAAATATAAACAGCGAAGCCTCTCTCTTTGACACTCTAGGCATGCAGGAACGTCTTTCTTCTTAATCTTAGATGAATAAGCAATCCTAGCAGTCTTGTATAATTTTTTGTGAACTTAGGGGAACAGATTCATTTTTTGTTGATTTGGATGAGAACATTCTTTACATGGAATCACTGGCATCTCAGTATACATAGGTTTTCCTTGGATTGCCATGGCGGTAAAGACTCCAAGGCACACGTTAATTAATTGAAATGTTAAGATAAACTCATATGTGACGCCATGAATTTCCCTGAAAACCAGAACATGCTGTCTGGCAGGTAAAATCTGCCTATATAAGCATGCTTTGTGTAACAGATGTCGGTGGCTAAGAAACAGAATAAAATCAATTATATGTCTGGAAGGGAATCATTTCCCAGTGTAGGCTCTGATGGCTAATAATGGTGCACAGTAACTAACAGAGGAGAAAGAGTCCCTTTACCAGGATAGACTTTATTTTACAGAGAGTTGAAAAGATCTTTTGGAGTTCACAAGAGATCACCTATTTCTGAGTGTTGTCCTACTGCTTTAAAATCCCTGTCTCCAAGTCAGCCTACTTGAGATGAGAGGTAATCTCAAAAATGTCCAATTAAAGATGCTCTAAGGCTTTGCTTCTGTCATCATTTTAAATGACACAAATGATGTTGTGTACTTTTGTGATCTTGAATTCTAAAACAGAAAACACTTCTTGTGTATCATTATTTTTGTTAGCTTTTTTAATATTCCTTTCTCATCTCTAATCAATCTAATCATTCAGTTTCTATGCAATTAGGAAACAACACAAAATTGGAATTCTGTGTTTCTACTAAAGAATGACCCAAATTCATATAATAATCTATGTTAAAAAAGCAACAGTACAATTTTTTGACTTAACACAAAAGCATTAAAAGTGGTAGAGTGGATTCTTTTCTTCCATTCTTATTTTTACCACCGAGGAGGGCTGAACAGGCCATTTATATGTCTTGTTTTCAAAGCTACCTATATCTTCTGGTTTGCTAACTATCTTAGCCAGCAGTGTAAGTAAGTATTTTGATCTGTGCTTGCTACAATTCTTTCCATTGTCTATGGTCAAAAGTTCCTCTGAGTGAACTTTAACTGCACTGAAAATATTGTTATTTGCCAATGTCCTGCTTATCCATTGTTCACATCATTAGCAAATGCATTAATCTCTGCAACTCTGAATAGCAAACCTTTGTGCACCCTGATGTTAATATTTTGGAGAATTAAATAAAGAATGGGTACAAGAAACATCAAGGGGTCGTTCCTGTGCCCCAGGCAGGATTGACTTTCTCTGAACTATTTGTAACATATGTTTACCTAAACTTCTCTTAAGGTCTCCAGTGGTGGGGATTCACTATCTTCTCTGCCAATTTATTTCTGTGCTTAATCATTCTTACCATTAAAAATTTCTTCCAGTGTCTTACATAAATATCTCTTCCTGCAATTTAGATCTCATTATTTCTTGTCACATACAAAATGGGCATATAGAACAGTTCAATCTTTTCCCCTTTTCAGAAATCTTTTATGTATTTGAAGACTACTTATACTGTCTCGTCTCCGTTTTCTCTCTTGAGCAAGCAATATCAACTTTTTTATTTCTAATAGTTCAAGATTCTACAGCCCAAATCACTCTGCTCTGCCTTTAGCTGACTCAAATCTTTCTTGAAATGTGATCTGCAGAGGGTACTCCAGGCTTCAACTATCGCTCATTCATACCAAACAGAGCAGAAAGATTGTCATGAATCTTAGAGATATTATTCCTGCTCGCGCATCCCAGAATAGTATTTGGCTTTTCTGCAAAAGTGTCACTTTGCTGATCATATTCATTTCAGGGATCCACTCAGATTGTATTCACCATCATAGTTATTTTTCCTGCAGAGCTGCTGATTAGCCAGTTGTTCCCTTAAGTCATCTCAGATGTTTCAAACTGTTTCTACAAATTGTGAAACTCATTCTGAATTCTTACCCTTCCAAGCAGTTTCAGTTCCAAGAGTTTTAGTTGCTTGGCATCTTCTATCATAATAAATACACTTTGCTTTCCTCTATAGTTCTTCCATACAAGGTTCCAGATGCTTCTCTGCTCATTTTATAGTAGTTTAATCTTGCCAGTGTTTCCCTTCTTCACCTTACTTTATAACATCAGGTGAGACGTTGTCAGACACCTCACTGAAGTTAAGACATAAAATCTATGGCTTCTGCCTAATCTACGAAGCTTGTTGCCCTGTCATAGGAGGAAATGAAGTTACTTTGACAAGATTTGTTTCTGACAAATCCATGTTGGCTGTCACTCATCTTTTTGTTATCTTCTAAGGGCTTACAAATTGTTTGCTTGGTTATTTGCTCCAGGATTTTTCTAGGAATTGAAGTTAAGCTGACAAATCTATCCTCCTTTTCCCCTTTTTTAAAGATAGGCACAATAATTGCACTTTCTGGTATTCTGGAACCTCCCCATAAGCTTCCCAAGATAACCAGTAACAGCTCTGATTGTCCTGACAGCTTTCTTTCTCTGATAGTACTCACCTTCAGGTGGATTTCCTGAGGCCCAGTGGCCAAGGAAATATTCAACTAATAGAAGTACTTATCTTAGACCCAGTTTTTCTTCTTTGTTCATCTCTTTAATTACTTCAGCCATTTAATCACATAAATCTTCTTAGTGAAGGCAGAAGGAAAAGAGGTATTGAACACTGTGGCTTGTTTTATCATTTCTGTCCATAGCTTTCTCAGCCCAGCTGTGAGCAAAGAACAAGTCTTTGTTTATTCTTCTTGGATTGCCTGACTGCATAACTGTACGCACTCCTACTGGATTCTGTATCTGATGCAGACGATTTTGGTAAAGCCCATGATTAGTTCAAGTTTTTTTACTTGTTTTTGTTTTGTTTTTATGGTCTCCCATTAGGTCTCTGACAAAAGCTTTTGAAAAAGCCAAAGGAGTCATGTGATTTGTGTTCATAATAATCTGCTGATGACTCATCTGCCGTATTTAAAGAGTTAATGCATTTCACGAACTAAAATATTTCCATCTAGTATCAAAAGGTGTTTCTGAACACATTTCTTCAAACATTTCTTTATACTTAATAAGCTCTATAAAACTTATTTCAACAAGCAGCAATTTAATTGCATGATTGCATTTGATCAGGTGAACATCCTGTTCGTAATAAAGCCTTCCCAATAAATAAACATAGACAATACAAATTAAACTTCTATGTTAAAATGCATCCAGATTAATGTCTCAATTGTTTCCTTACGTGTTGTGAGTTGAATTTTTCTATGGAACAATGTGTACACTGAAATGTTGCTGTGCATATTTATATTCTCATATAAATTGCACTAAAACATTGTCTAACTGAGGATTTGCCCCCATTTCAGTCATCAACATAACTACAATGATGCAAATCACTTGCATTCTAGCAAAGCTGATGATACTTATGCGGAAGCTGGAGGAAAACATAATTAAAACAGTTCAATTTTACTTATGAAATATTACATTTTTATTTAGTCCAAAATTTCCAAATTTCAAGCAAATTTTCCAGATTTTAAGTTACTGAATCTTTTGCCCCAAAGCTCAACCCCATCTTAAACATTCTGGTACACTAAGTGCTCACCAGTTGCAACAGTTAAAACTGTCTTATTTTCTGCTGTCTAAATTGCATGGATTGTGTAAAAAAATCTGAATAGCAAAAATCTACACTTTCTGATAGTTGTTAATGATGTGGAGTGAACACAGGAGTGGGACACTAAACTAATCAGGACTATTGGACATTGGTGAGTAGAAACCACTATATCAGTGCCTAAACTGTGCAGTGATCCATGTCTCCTAATTCTGTGAGGTAGTTACGTTAAATTGATTTGAAAATAAGTGGAAAGAATCATTATGTCTACATTTATAGCTAAGCTGATGGAAATCAGATGGATTTTAGTTTTGCAGAGCACCTCATAAATTGATGTTGAAGATCCCAATAGAGACTTCTCTGCCTGCTTTCTGTCCACCCAATAAACTGCAATTATTGGATCCTGATGACATTTGCTCCAAGGCTGTATTAAAATGAATTGAAATAAACCTACAGAAAATACATGCTGAGGCATGTATTTTCTCAATATGGAGGAAACTGTAGAGCATCATTGGCTCATGAGGTCAAAAGAAGGACTGTCATGGAGCTAAGTTTATATACTGAAAAGCAAGGTTTCTCGAAGTGCAAACTCGAACTCACTTCAGCATTGCCTAGGACTGCTCCTGGAAATCCTTTTTTCTCCTTCTATTTTCAGCATTTTCAGAACATAATAACACACTGAAAGACTTCATAACAAAAGCAGGAAAATAGAACACAGTAAATCATAAAGATATGCCTTTGTGTTTAATGCTGCAAAGCTGGCTTATTTCTGTAACACTAAAATATTCTAGTCTCAACAAAGGGCAGAGAAGAAGTTCTCAGCAGAAATACCTGGAATATCTAACTGCAGACTGCTAGAAAATATATTAATGGTTTTATTAAGTGATTCTATGCAAAATTCTTGCCCAAGAAACATCCCTGATGGTAAAAATGATGTGGATGATAGGTGTAAATAATGAGATACTGTTTCATTGCAATATGTAAGTATTCCATAGCACATAGTATTTTTTACTGTTTCCAGTTCAGGCCTGTGCAATATGCAATATTCAACTCTAACTATTGAAGGAACTGTGATTCAATAAGTTTAAGTCATAAGGATCCAGATCCACAGAATTATTGAGTAGCCTTATGTCCTAGTTTCTAACAGAAGTTACGCTTCTCGTAGTGTCCAGTATGAATTTATCTTGTACCTCCGAGATACTGATAACATCCTGGCAGTGTTGAGCGGAGCCGAGGACATAACTCACTTCCGCATTCCTCTGCCAGTGAAATAGTTAGGGGGGGCATAAGGAGCTGGGAACTGGGAGGGGACAGGACCAGGGCAGCTGACCCAAACTGACCAAGGAGCTATTCCATCCCTTATAACATCAAGTGATTGGTTTGTGGCGTTTTCCGGGTTCCGTTCGTTACGGAAGGGGCTAGCCGGGAGGAAGGGTCACCAGTGGCTGTGAGCCCTTGCTCTGCGTATCCTCTTTGTGTATATATATATATATATATATATGTACTGTTATCTCTTTTGTTCTCTTTACTATTTTTAGTAAATAGCATTTATCTCAACACACGCGTTTTAATGCATATCTCTCTACTTCTCTCCCCCGTCCCATTTGGGGAGGGGGGAGGGTGAGTGAATAACTGTGTGTAACTCAGCTATCTGCTGAGCCAAACCATTACACCTTAAATCTCTGAAATAACAAATACTATATTAACATCAATGTGACTTATGAAATCAGTGCCTTTGGGAAAGTGAGTATCTTAAATGGGATATTTTTTTTCTGCCTAGAAACTTATTCTAGGTCTTTCCTCAGTATATGACCAGAAAGGAAGAATTTCTTGAATTTTTGAACTTGTTGATTTAAGGTTTGATTTCTTTTAACAAAAGCAATATTAAGAAAAAAGAATAAATCTTTTTTAACAAACAAAGTTTTTATATTTTCTCCAGGTGGTCCACAATCAAGCACCATGATTGTCAAACTAGAAGAGAAATCAGTCTATGGCTCTGATACAGATTCGGTTTAATAGAAGTGGTTATTAAAACTATCTACAATTCCTGCCCCTATCCACTTCTCCTGGGACCCATACTATTTATGCTTGATTGAAGAGATGTGCCCTTCTCCAAATTCCTGTACCATCAGGCTTGGATGTAGAAATTCTTAGGTTCACATAAAGAGCAGCTCCTCAGACTAGACATCCTTTCCCTTCTCCAAATCTCCAAAAACCTGTTTATATTCCCTTGGCATCATTTTACAAATCTTATTGAAATTAACGAGATTCTCTAATTTTGTTTTCTATGATGTGTTCTGTTCTAGTGCCATGTCACAAATGTCAAGTTGTTAGCTTTGGAAGACAAGTAATTTACAGCTCTATAGCTGCTGAATGACTCAGGGCTTTCCAGCTGTTTACACAGAGGAGCCACTTAAGTAGGATGTATATCAGAAACTACACTGGAATGCATCAACTTCTTCATACTGGCTGAAACGCTGAACTAATCTGTTCTCTAATCCAATAAAAAAATATATTTTCAATAGGAGGACACGGAGAAACTCTTATTAGTTTAACCGCATGTATCAGGCAGCATCTACCTTGTTAGCAATTTAGTGTAGCAGTCATAAAGTCACTGGAACAGAACATGTTTACAGGGTAAATATCTCCCACTTTGAAAATAAATATCTTGGCTTTGGCTCAGCATTTATTTAGCAGTGGGAAACTGCTGTCCTGTGACAATGTTCCATTCCATTGACATTATCTCCTAATGATGTTATAAGCCGAGACAAGTTAACCTCAAAAGGTTCAAAGGTTAAATTTTCATTAGGATAAGAATCCAGAAACTTTGAAAGCTTATGAGCCATTATCCTGACTTGGGTTGTTATTCTTATTTTCTAACAAGAACTCACCTCTTGTCCTAATGTCCTGAACAATCTCTCTGTTTCTCATCAGAAGACGTGGCTGGTGTGGCTGTATGAGGTCCTGAGCAGATCCTGGCTGCTGACATTTATTTCCAAGCTTTTCAAGTGCAATAAGTAAGATCACAAAAGGACATTCTCTAAACAACCTTTGGTCCAAGGCCACAGTGCAGCCATTTCCTGCAGCTCACACATCCAATAGTGTTCACAGGTGGTGGAGTGTTGCTGCCTTGTTTTTCAGCATTGAGCATAAATGAATCATCGAGGTTCTCTTTGCAACTGCCAAGAAGATTCAGCTAGCACTGGAAGGGACTTGAATTTATCTGACCTTTTTGGAGCTTATCTGGAAAGGTTTTGTCCTGGTTCTTACATTTTCCTTTCCATTAGTTTCATCTACTCCTTGTATTCTCCAGGAGAGTCATCTTCTCTCCTATGAGACTATCAAAGTAAAACCACATTTTTTGTTACAGTCCAGGAAAATGACAGCCCTGAAACTACATCCCTGTCTGCCAGTCTAATACCTATAGCAGAAACAGTCTTTCTCCTCCTTTCTCTAGACAATGCCTTAACTTTTATTCTCTCTCCCATCACAATAACCCTGCAGCCTGTACATCCTTCTGAGTAAATATAAGAAGGCTTTTCCCTGTTGCTTTTTTTTCCTACAGTATTTCAGAACGTATTCTTTTAAACTGCCCAGTTCATGTCTTTACAACCCTCTCTGCCAAGTGCCCATTCATAGATTATTCACTATTATTTTTGTCCCAAACTAGAAGTAATAAAATTTTAGCAAGACTGATGATTTGAGTGCCTCAATTCCTAGGGACCCAAAATGTGAAACGTAAATTTGCTGAGTACTTCTCATCCAGAGCAGAAAATCTATCAAGGAGTTTGAAATTGGATACCCCAGCCAGGGGGAGGCATTAAAATACACTGATCTTTTGGGAAAACTTAGTCTATATAACATCTTCTTACTGTTCATTATTTCTTCTAAAAGTTTCTTTCTCTTGCACACACATTTCACTCATAGGAATGTATGCATTAATCAAAATAAACAGCTAGTATATGGGGCACACAGACATAATAGATCTACTTAACTTCAATTAAACCAAGCAGTGGGCAGTGTGACCTCTCTTTGCCTATCGAGCTGTGGCATTGCATACAGATTATGCAAGGCAGGCATCTGGCTGCTCAGTACAGTCTTTAGTTCTGGATACTTAGCACCAGTTCAGAGACTGAGATCCTTGGGTTTGACAGTTTGATAGGAAAAAAAAAAAGCATAAAAGAAATAAGAAAAGTCTTAACGTAGAAAACCCTAAATAAAAACGTGTACGCTTAAAGTACAAGGTGCATTCAAAACAACAATTTCAGGGTTCCTTCTTCTAATCTTTATTATCCATGCCTATAAATTTATAGCGATATTGCCAAGTCTTGTGATTTAATGTGAGTCATAAGAAAACAGAAAAAAACCCTCATCTTTTATTAAAGCTATGAATTTTCAGGTCCATAAGGCTGTGAAGAAAAGCATGACAATGTGACTCAATTGCACCCTGCAGACTGAAAAAACGAGAAAAAAGTAAATCTTATGCTTTGTCTCATGATTTGGCCAAATACATATTATTTTATCTGTATATAATATACATTTATAATACATTTCAGTAAGGAGACGTTATTGGTCTGGTGCATGATCTGAGCATTGTCAAGCACTGTGACCATTCCACAGATCAACAACATCCTACTATTTTTTATTTAAACTTCTTTTTTTTTTCCTACCACCTGACCTCCACATCTTGTGTTTACTGGTCTCTTTCAGCAAGAAAGATTCATACACCTGTGGTTATTTTGTCATTTATATGCAGTTCTATCATTGCTTGTTTTAATCTCTGTTTTAGGGGCTGTTCTGTTTACTACACTGCAATGATTTTTGAATTAAGCTCAGCAAAAAGTGTTACTACATGAACTATATCTTTGAATATTTAAATATATTTGTTTGCTTAAGCATTGGCTTAGTCAGACAGCACTGAGGATTTGTTTTTAAGTACAATGTTTGCAATTGACAGATGACTTTTCTCTTGGTGGATTCTAATTACTTGTAACCCAGTGGGAAAATGTTTGCTATTGTATATATTGATTTTTTAAACTAAGAAAGCACTATTTTTCAAAATAAAACAAGAATTAATACTTCATAAACCAGTAGTCAATCTGCAAACCCAGTTGGAAGTAATGGAACTATAAATTTTAAATGATGCCTGTTAGATTCAGAAATGTTTGACGTGGTATAACTCTTCTCTGCCATACCTGAGATATAGTATTGTATATGTTATGAAATTCTTAGTTGTAATGCCCTGCAGAACATGTTGAGATAATAATGAAAACAATAAGAACAGTAACAATATTGAAAAGAGATAGTTTCAATACAAAAAGAATACCCAGCAGTTTTTGCTGTCTGCAGGTTTATACTTGTCACTTTGATTCCATCTTAGAATAGAATAGAAGAGTTCGGTTTGAAGACACCCACAAAGGTCCCTTTGCCTGACCACTTCAGGGCTAATCAAAAGTCATAGGACATGCCTTCCAGTCTTTTTACCAGCTTTGGTTCCCTTCAACACTTTTCTCCATGGCAAGTCAAGTGAACTTTGATAATTGGCATGTGGATATTTTGAAGTGTTACACTATATATATGAAAGTAAGGTTGTAAAGTGCTTGTAATGGCATGTAGCTCTTTAGTAAGAAATCTTTGCTGTTCCTCATGTTGATATCAACTTTGAGGCAGTTAACAATATTTGCTTCAATATTTTTAACACATGCTATGATTTGTACAGCAAATACATGTTAATTTTAATTGTAATTGAAAATGCTGATCCATCAAGAATACACAACAGAAACCATTCAAATGGTCCAATAGTAGCAAAATAAATTAAACTTCTTGCTCTTTACTTCCTAAAAAAGTACATATGTCTTCCATCCCCAAGTTTCAAAAGCAAGGAAAACAGAAAATTGAAAAAAAAATATTTGTATCAAATAACAAGATGGATCTCATTTAGGTGCTCTGTGAAGCTGGAGAAAACAAATGCTGTTGTCTCTGCCTCAAAGACCAACAGCTTGATTTTGCTATAAACACAAATCTCGTATGTATTATAATATTTAATTGGAAAATTAGTCTCTTGCCGTAGTTTATCTGTGTCTCAGAATTCCTTACTTAAATTTTTCTTCTGAATTATTCTTTCAAAGCTAACCAGAGTCTAAAAACTCAGAGACTCCTATTGATTTATGAGAGCTTTGTATAGGGTGACAGGAAGGTATGGAAAAACTATCGATAGGTTACAGTCATTAGCAAATCTTGTGAGGTATAACAGACACACAAATTATGTTCTTAATCCCACTACATTCTGTAAAAAAGTGAAAAACTATTTAGTTCTTCCTTTTTTTTTTTTTTAAATACTACAGAGAACACGTCTGAGATTCCTATAGCTATTCAGATGCGATGTTTGCAATTTCTATAGATTTTGGTGTCAATTTCTACATTTTAACAAAAGGATATTACACTTTTTATAGACATCGAGTCTGAAGAGGAATAAAAAGGGATTTAGTGACTCCAGGACTCATAGCAACCAACGTTGAACAGCATCCTGCTACATCAGTCAACATATATGACACCTTCATCAATTCTACCCTAACTAATGATGAATGAGGAGACAGACAGGTGACAATGTCATGCTCTTTGGCTTTATCACAGGGGCTACAAAACTACTGTCATGCAAAGACAAACATCCTGACTAATGCTACCGTTACCTATTTTCATTTAATTCCCACACAAGTCAAATGGATTTTACTTCGTGAAAGTTATTCTGATTGTTTGTTTTGCTAAGTGTATGTTCTTGAAACAGCAGCTATTTCATCTCTGAAATAATTAAAGGTACAAAGACTTAAAGTGGGATGAATGAAAGATGAACACAGCAGGAAAACTATATTTTATTTAAATATATCATAATTGATTGCAATGATTACATTTACCTTGTTTTTATTGGGGTATTTACATCTTATTCAAATGTTGTGTCTCATCTTTTAAGGCACTAAGTATGGTTACAATCAATGACATTGAAGGAGTTTTGAAAAGATATTAACTCTGCAGAATTATCTCTCAGGGCTGAGAAATACTAAAGAAAAATGCTGTTAGTGTCATTATATTATTGGCACTGTACAGGAGGTACATACAGCCTTATATTCTCCTTCAGATGCTGTTTTCCTCCTTTATCATTGGGATTTTTCATATTTACTTTATCTGAAGCCTATTTAGAGGGAGGCAAGACTTGACTTGAATCTGTATAGTGTGCATTGAATCCAACCATGGTTTCTGAAGCAGAACATTTTCCATGTGAAGGTGAGTCATTACTGTGTTATGTTAGCATCCAAAAGTGCTTTCCAAGATGAGAAATACCTCATGCCAGACACATGCATTCAAATAGAGCCCTTTTATTGAAGCTTGCAACTGACGTAGGAAAGACAGAAGAGAGCCAAAAGAAAAATACATAAACTCAATACTGGATGACTCCCACTTTATGCTGATGGCAGATCTTTGAATAGAGATTGTCTTCTTCAGCTCAGCAAGGTCATACCTTGTTTCTTATCTTGATGTGGGTTGAGACAAACCTGAAAGCCATCTTAGACAGCTAAACCATATATATGATAAAGATGTGTTGCAATTGCAAGGATGGTTAGACTCTTATCACATGTGCTTGTACCTACAAAAGCCCTGTACAATGTTAAGACAGCCCAGAAATCCACAGTGAAGGTTCTCAAGAAATACAGTCCTATTTTCCATATTCTCTTGCTCACATTTTAGTGCCATGCTGCCCAAAGTCTACAGTATCAACAGATTCACTTAAAATATTGTAAAAAGATGTATTAAAAAGATGTTTTTTTTTCCAGAACAAGCAGACTCATTTTAATGTAAAGCTGCCTTCATCAAACACTTGTTCATGAAAGAGTCTTTAAAGGCAGTGTCTAACTAAGACTTCCAATTTGACCTGAACAAAGATGCTGAGATTTAGAGAGCACAATTGATAGGATTGCTGCTTGCCTCTGGCTATGCCTGTTAAGACAATTAAAATAGGAAATAGTAACAATAGAGTAAGGTAGAAGATTTAAGGATATACCTCTATGGCTTAGCTATAAAATGTATGAGTTTTTTTTCTGCCATATATTTTTCTATCCTTGTCTTTTCTGAACAAATATTTAGACAAAACCTTAGGCTTGACAAAGTTAAGTCATTCACATCCTAAGCTATAAAACATCACAAAGAAAGTGCAAATGTCATGCTTAGGGTACAAGGAGAGGATGCAAGTAAAAGGAGGACAAAATTAAATAAGAGAGACTTGCTCACTACTGGGTGAGAGTCTGAAGAGTTTCCTCTGGGAGCTGGTGGGAGCTCTGTAGCTGTGGTCATTTAAATCAGACTGAACATTTTAAAAGAATGTACTTCAGGGAGCCATCAGTGATATTTAACACATCATTTGCAGTACATCTAATACAGAGGGATTTGTTAAATCCAATATACAGTAGCATGTGAGAGAAACTGAGAAAAAAACACCTGGAAACAAGCTCATACAGGTCTCAGTCCAGCTAAGCACTGGAAAATTATGCCCCACTCCTCCCCCTGATAATTTTGCAAGGATGTCCTATGGCTGCAATACTACTGTAACCCTTGAGGACCTGCCTGCACAACTTTATGCTACCCCAGACCTCCCCTGTGAAGGGATAAAGAGCAGTGGTACAGCAGCAACCAATCTTGTGTATTTTTCACTGGAAATATGAACAACTCATATTTAACTTAGGAAGGTTGGCCATGAGGTAATAAGGAGGGTTGTAAAACTCATTATTTATTTTACAGTTTCTTCCTCACTGTAGTAAAAGTGTTTTCTGAAATGTGTCAAATTACTTTAACTCTGGAGAGGATCTGATATTTCTTTGGAATGAAGGTGTGCTCAGCCCCAAACTGTGAAGCTTACCAATGCCAGCTTAACCCTGCAGTGTATGGACAATCAGAGTCCACAGGTGTTTTTGCACCAGAAACTGACCTTCTGCATTAAAGTTGTATATTTGTTCTAACAATAGTCTTCTCAAAAGAGTACAAGAAAAGTAACAAAGTCTGGGTTCCTTGTTGTTGAGGTAAATTTGTACACAATTTACTTAAAGAATAAACCAATTAGCTCTATTCATGTAGTGAACTCTACATGTCAGGAATAGTCCTACTAAAGTCAACGCTATGTTGTACTATTGATAACTTCTGTAAGAAAGGGTCTAGTAATAGGATCTCTGTTTCCTTGGAGATCATATGCTTTGTAACTGCTTGAACATTATCACAATCTTCTGCCTGTAAAACCTAAATCATTTCTCTTGAAAATACTTAACATATTAAGTTATCACAAGAAGGATGGAGCCTTTAGATAACCAGTAAAAAACAGCAAATTAATAACTCCTAACATTCTAGTTTCATGGGACTAAGGCTGAAGGAGAGAAGAATGGACCAAGAGGCTATTATCAGATTTTGCATTTTTATGCTTGAGAACCATTTAATTTCAGATTTGAAAATGATGTAACATCTGTAAATATAATCAGCAGAATATGCAGGAAATAGTCTATTCAAAAGAAGAAACAAAAAATGCATGTAAAATAAGTTTCCTTTGAGAAACATTTCACTATTACTCTGATGGTAAATTAATTTTATTAATGTAAGACAAGAGAAGTGTGCAGTTTCTTGGGTTCTTTTTGGGCACAGACATATTATTAGACACTATAGAAAAATCTCCAGTGAATATCTATCTGAAGAAAGCTTATATTGGCTCTCTAAGTTCACATCTCTGACAGAAGCAAGGTGACACACACAGTCTAATCAATCAGTCTAGGTTTTCTTATGGTTCCCACAGTTGTGGGATATGGGAATTGTAGTGGAGTTTAAGCACTTCCAGTTCATGAGAATTCAGACTCAGATATGGCTACAAACTTAACAGCTGTCCAAGGACTGCCTGCAAAATTCAAACGCCATGCCTCAAAAAACAAGATGTAATTGGAGCCCAGTGTGAAAAGGGTGACTTATTCTCCGCTTTTTGTCTACAAAGTTTAGATTCAAAGGCATGACCAAGAGGAAGAGGTCTCACTGAGGACAGCTGCCTGGATTTGTGCCAACAATTTACATTTTCTTATATTGCTTATTGGAGGTTGGTACGACTCATTATGCAAAATCCATAACATAAAGAGAGCTGGTTAGAAAATAATTTGGTTTGGCTTGAGGAAAAATAATCACAGAATTTGAAATATCTTTTGGAATGTTTCTGTATTTTACAGACTATGATTACAAAACCAATAAAGAATTACCAAATAAGTGCGTTCAATTTCACTAAAATTTCCACTGAAAAGTTTCAGAATGTTTTAACTGTTTAACTGTTCTGTTATCTCCACCAGGAATTATTCTAAAAAATGTTGCTTTATAGCTGTAGAAAACTACATTAATGGACACTTAAATTCTGTAGTCCTTCTCATGCACCTGTAATAAAAACTGTATCAGGTGATCCTTAGTGAAATGAGAATAAATTTATATATTCTGTCACTTGTGCTATTTATGTATACAAAATGTATTGTGAAAAAAATGTGGTAACACATTTCGAGATTGTTGCTAGTTGCTGGACTTCCTTGGCTAAATGTTATAAATATGCTGGCTTCAGCCAAAGGTCTATCCAGTCTCTAGCAACCAGTAACCAACAGTCAGTGCCCAGAGGTGAAAAAAGGAGATGACAGACTGGCAGAATGCCTTCCAGACTCCTGTGTTTAGTGTTTCAGTGAGACAGACGTGATGCCTTGTGATTTTATGTAGCTTGAAAGACATGTTTCATCTCTAATTGGGTAGCTTCCAAGACGTGATGGCAGATATCTCTCAGCTTATTTTTTGTCCAAACTGGGACTATCTGACTGTCAATTTTTGGGAGTTGTTGCCTTCCAGGCATAATCTTTCTGCAGGAGATTGTTCAAAACAGAAGTTATAGCTCTTACAGAAGAATTTTGTCTCTGTTTGGTGAAACAGCACCCTGACAGTTTGGGAAAGGGCACGGCATAACTAAGCTCAATTATCAGGTAAAAAAGTAGTTCAAGTTGGGAAAAACGGGGCAGTTACTATCTTCAATCAATTCAGTAGGCAAGGTAATTTTGCCTTCTTCTAAAGAACTAAAGAACTACAGCTAATTTTCAGTTTGTACAGATAAACAGAGTGATTGGAAAGTTCGCTATGAATACCCAGAAGCTTTCTTTTTTTTGAGGCATCATAGAGACAAAAGTGAACATCCTCCTAATCATGTCCAGGGAAGAGCAAAAGCAATTAAATACAACTCCAGCAAAACTGTGGGAATAAAAATATGTCAAGCTCACAAATAGCACTGTATCAGTGAGTATGGGATCTCAGTAAACCCCAAGACAAGCCCAGGTGTCAGCAGAGTACAATCCACCTTCAGCTGTACTGACATACTTTGGTGCAACTTGGCACCTCCAGTGCAACTCTCTACTGGTACAAAGAAATTCATTAGGGAGGGGAAAAACAGACTCATGATTTTCAGAAAGCAGGTATTTCTTGGCAGTTCTGATTTGCAGCCTGTTGGACTTAGATGTTGAAAACAAGACATTCAATCAATCGCAGTTATGTAAGCGCAGCTTTTCGAGAGCTCTCCATACACAGTGTAAAATCTACAGGCAGAGTATTTTAAGCACTTGGAAACTGCAGAAGATGGATATGGACGCCTAAATTCATATGGCTTTGAAAACAGGAAGAACAAGGAGGATTGGTATAAAAACATTAAGAGGTAAGAGGACAAGTTTATAGGGAGAGGTAATATCTTTTATTAAAATAACCAATAATGTTGGGAAAAAAACAACAACAATCTTTCCAGGACAAAAGCTACTTAAAGCTTGTCTGCTTCTTTTCCCTTCTATCAGGTCGTCTTGAAAAATATGTTACTTCTACTCACAAGTCTTGTCTCTCTTCTGTGCTTAGACAATCACTTAAAAGAAGGTATTTCTGTTCATTCAAGTGCTTTTAAATAATAAAAATTGTGTTCTCTGCTTGCAAGGAGTGAGTAAGGATTTGCACTTAGAGTGATCAGTGAGGATAGTCATTTGATGAGGGCTGAGATCTGCCCTTTAAAGGCCAATTGGAAAAAAGCAAGGTCAAAGTGAGTTTACAAAACTCATTTTTCAGGATGAGATTATTTTCCTCTAGGCAAATAATAATTTTCACATACCTTCACTCATCTTTTGAAGGCACAGCTCCTCACAAGAGAAGGCCAAAGAAAGTAACCCCGAATATCTTTCACTCAGTGAAACTCAAAGCATTTCGTAGAGATTAATTAATCAACTTCTGATGTCCCTAGCAGCCTTACAAGTGTTTTGCAAGTGACACCATGGTAACAGAAGTGGTGAAACCCATATTTCAAAGAACATTACACAAGAGCAACAGATTACATGAGAGCATATTCTCCTACTCATATTGCTGGATTCAGTTTCCTAAGCTGTGGGGAAGATCAAATCAAGATTCTGATAAGAAATAGAAATTTTTTCATGTTTGTAATATTTTCCTTTACTTTGCTTTATTTTCTTTAACTTTCTAACTTGCTTTAATGCTTACTAAGATGAGGTTTTAGTACCAAGGCAAGCTAAAAAGCTACCAATTGATAGACAGTATTGTTGGGATACGTTTTATTTACCTTCTGATATTTACCCAACAGATGTCCACATAAGCTCTCTCCAGTTTTAATGGTGAGGAATAGGCATATTTAGGCTGCAACTAATATTAATCTACTTTTAAGTTTTATTTTCAGAAGAGAGAAACTGCCTGAGAAGCGTCCTTTCCTTCATTGTCTATTACAGTGGTGAAGAGCAGGGCTGGATAGCTTAGATGCTTTCTGTACGCTGTAGATGCATACGTAGATCAGATGTATTCAACTCTCTACTGCCAAAATACATCAGCCCATCAAAGCGTGATTTCTTCTTTACAGCTCAATCCCTTTTCATCTGCTCTGTCTGTGGTATTCAAATGTTTTATGCACACTATGTCATCCCTCTGAAAACCTCATGAATGTTATATTTTATTTATGCCCTCAGAATTGCTACTGATTACATTACGGCAATGTCTTGAAGGCTTAAACAAGATCAGGGCCATCTCTGCTAGGCACTGCCCAAACAGAGTGGCCGCACCAAAGGCAAGGATTGAATATTTCTGAGTTTAGGATATGTCTCCATTACACACTCTGGTAGTAATCCTTTTCCACATCTGCTCCCCTTTTTCCCACAGAAAAGAAAGTTTGGTGCATGGGTCACATACGAGATACAACATGGTTCAGCCAGGACCCCACTCTGTGTGACTGAGGGTAACAACACTGATCTACAACAGGAGTGTGCATGGCAGCTCCAGTCTTGTTAGAAATGAGACTATACTCAACTGACGAAATAAGCTGAAAGATTAGATTGTGTCACACTACTCCCTGTGAATAGGAAAAAACAAGGAACAAAGAGATTGATCACCCCACAAAGTCAAGAGAAGAGTCTGAAACAGAAGTCGTCTCTTAACCTGCAAGACATTTGTTGAATGTACAGACATTTTATTATTTAGTATGAAACACCTTGCCCACAACCATATAGCAGCTGTGAGACAGAACTATAACCCAGGAGTTATGACATAGAGTTTTAGCTGAGACTCGAGAGCTATAAAATCTGCAAACCTGTGGGAAAAGGATCTAAAATGTATCAAATGTATTTGATTTCTGCATTTGCTTTGAGAACTGAAAGTTGTAACAGAAAAATTATACTTCTGTAAATTTCTTGAAAAATAACTCAGAAAAGACTATTTTTGTAAAACCATTGCTGGTATATTAAAATGTGAAGTTCAGAACTGTAGTATGATCTATTGTGAGCAGACATGAATGACTCCTGATATTTGATTGTTTTATTACTTCCATCTGAGCTAACCTTCGTTACTTGGATTTTACAAATTTAAGAACTTGCCAGCATGCTTGCCAGTTAAATAAAGGGCACAGCTAAGGTCTCCAAACATCTGGTCCAAATACTTAATCATCTTGCTGCATGAAGGCTGGTATTTTTAACTCGTACCCTGATTGGATCTGCATAATTTTTTTTCACAAATTGGTATTTAAACCTCAAAACCTTTAGCTAACTACATCTGTCATTGATATTTTATTGTTTAATTTCTTTTTATAGAGCCAAATTATATCTCTCCCACATACAGCCTGCACTTTACATGTCTAATTTGTCGACATGTTCTATAATGATAATTTCATTGATTTAGATAGTGACATTATGAGCAACATATGTTCAGTTTAGCAGTAAACCTTGTTAAAGCAATAATGTCCCATTCTTTCCTACACCCTCCCCAAATTCAAATATAACCCACATTAGGAGCCAGCTGAGTCACTTAACTGCTTTGATTCTTGTAAATATAGAAACCTGTTAGCTGTTTAGCTTTACACTTTGGCTGCATATATTTCCTACTTTGGGTTGCTAGGAAAGGGTTGTGCGGCCATAAATTATGCCATAGTACATTGTCTGAAGGCATGATATGTGTTAATTCTCTTTGGAAAAGACACTTGGAAGGTAAAATTACTGCCTTAAAAAGAGAAAAAAAATGCAGCACATTCACATAAAAAGAATGTAATTGAGGAACATCAATTCATGAACAATAATAAGAAGATATCCTGCTACTTTCTCTCAATTATCCTTAATATAATTATTAAGAAACAGATCTATTTTCACATTGCTTATGAAACAACTGAGTAACAAAAAGGAGTTATTTTTATAGACTCCAGAGCTACTTGAATGCTTTGCCATCTGTACTGGTATAGGGCCTTTCTCCCAAAGTGTTTACAAACTGACTACATTTTGATCTGGTGAAAAAAGATTGTAGTGAATTCGGGGCTAGCCAGAAGCTTCAGGCTAATCTTTCCTTTAACCAGAATCTCAGTTCACTCTTTGCAAAAGCATTTTACAAACTCTTTACAAATCACTACAAAACTTACTGAAGCCTACAATTCAATTAAGTAAAAAAGGCACAGATCTCTTCTGAAGAATGTAAAGAAAGGGAATAATAATAAACAGAAAGTCAAGTCTCACTTTGAATTTGAAATAGGAATACACATTAAAAATAGCCAGAGAGAGCAATTATTTCAGTGTAGAGGCCTGAAAAGAGGTCTGAGTCAGGAGTCTCATCAACAAAGATGTTACCTCCATGTTGTGAACATGCTTGACCTCTGCTGATAACTTTCATCCACAGGTCAAGTGTCAAGAATGGAGAACTAAGAGTCCTGTTCTGTTCTCAGCCATCCCACTCACCCTGTGGTCACAGGTGCAAAAAACTAGACACAACAAAAGAATTCCTCTGTTGATTTTCTACAGCCAAATTCCCTTCAAGGGATTTTGTAAGGATCAATGTTGGAATATATCTTACATGTGAAAATCTCTTTATGTATTTATGAAAGCTTTTGCTCTATGGCTACATTTTCACTCTACGTGGGTTGTTATTAAGTGGAATAGGTGAGGACTATGCTTCATTCACCATCTGGAATAATATCAAAAGCTTTTTCTAAGAATTTTGAGATCTTCACAATTGCATTTGAATGGTCTAAAAACATGTATGCAGGAAGAATATTTATCCAGATATAGGTTTTGAAGCTTTATTCTTGCTAATCAGTTTTTGAATACATCATATCATTCTGCTTCGAAATTTTCTTTCCTCTATTTTTTCTTTCAATCTATCTTTATGTCCGTCTTTCTGTCTTGCTGCATTTTTTTTTTTAATTAATAGAAAATTTCTATATACATATATATAAAGAGACTGTCTCTAGGGGAAAGAGAACCAACTGCATTCAGGCTATATGTTTTTTGTCCTTTTTGGTGAAGAGTCATCTTCAAATGCTAGTATAAATCATAGATTTCTTTTTACATTTACACTGAAAATAAGCATTTTATTAGACCAGAGTGAAGATAAAATATTATTTACAGTGCAAATAAATAAATTCAATTCTATGGGGAAAGAGGAAAAAAGTGTTTTTACTCTGTGTTATCTAAAAGAAAGCAAAAACCTTAGCAGACCGAAGGCAGCCAGTGATTTTCACAATGAACACACTAACTTGCATGAACAACTTTCATCTTCATAAATTCATCTCATATAAGTTGGATAAAGAATCCCTCTCTTTTCCTTAGCGAAGATAAGGCTTTTGGAAACAGAACATCTTTCTCTCAGTTTTCTTAATTCGTAAAAGAACGAAAGAACTTATTTCAAAGAGAGAACTGTTTCTGTCTCTGTCCCTATATGTTTTAAATCTTAGTCACAAATAAGCAGAGTTTTCCCTGATATATGGTATACTGCAATATCAATAATAAGATTACATCAGTGATGATTGTAACTTTTCAGTTGTATTGCTGTTTTTCTCAAACTACACCATTTGTGGAGTTAAACTGACTTTGGCGTCTATCTATTAGCATACATACCATTTTACTAGCATGGAGTCTATATATTTTATTAACAAAATGCTAAAATATAACTTCATAACTGGTAAAAACTGATGATTTTATTATTTGGATGTATCTGAAGGGTCAAAGTTAATCATGAGGAACATGAATTTTCATTCATTATCAAATACAGTGTTTCATATAATAGACCAATGATACTGTAGTTTAATGGACAACATATCCCATGGCAAATTATAAAAGTGCCCTTATGAGATTGCAATGGGCAAACTGCCTCCCTTTAGAATTATAATGGGTGCCATTTAACAGTGCATTGGGATCTGTGGGCCTCCTTCTGTTGGATCCTGTTTAACTGGAGCTCAAGGAAATCTCCAATCTAATCTCACAAACTGGATGTTATTGCTTGTATAAAACAATTTTAAACTCCTTTCTCATTGTTTCAGATAGAAGAGCAGCAAAACTATGAAAACATTATTTTTGAAGGCGGAGTGTCAGGCTCTGTAATCCATCTGCAGTGCACTAAATTCTCCTGGAAAATCCCTGATTTATACATCAGACCAACCACTGCAGTGGAAGACAGATTAACATTTGCTGCAGCAAAGCCTTTTGCCCTGACACAACCCATTAAAAACTTGGCTTAATGACAAACAGCATGCATTTCCACCTGAAACCTGTCAATGAGTTCTGTATAAAATGAGTTTAATGCATGTACCGCGAGTTTTAGCAGACAGTTTTCCCCACCTCAAAAATATTTACAATCTAAATTGAGAACAAAACGGATCTAGGAACTGAGCTGCTTTTCATACAAAGATGTAATCTATTAGTTCAGGCTCAGTGAAAACAGCTTGGGGAAAATGTCCAGTATCCAGCTCTAAAAGTATGTGGGCACTTTGGCCTCCTGTAGTGTCATCATTTTCCACTGGGTGTGTTACTAAAGACTCAGTCTCTTCCAGGCTATTACGGTCAGCTGATTCTCTCCTCTCATCCACTGGAGATAATATCACTGCCTCTTCTTTGTGTGCTAGATTTCGAAACCACAAGCCCCATCACCAGTCAGTGAAACTTGTTTAAGCTCTTGCAGAAAACATAATTTTTATGGGAAGGAGAAGAAGTCTTCAATGGGTTTACTGTTTATTTGCTGAAGTTATCTAAACAGGATATCCATTCATTACCCTTTGTAGAATATGGCTCTAAGACTCTATCACAGATCTTCAAAGAGTTTATAAAATGGAGTGCTAGTGGGGGCTCTTGGGAGCCCCAGCTTAAGAAATCCTCCTCCACCTCAAGAGTGTGTGTGATTTTTCTTCCTGATGGAGTCCACCCCCTATTTGTCTACAGCTAACTCATTGCTAGAGAAGACTTATTCTTGGATTTATGCAAAAATACTTCTCAAGAGCAAAATTTTTTGCCACTGGAATAGGCCCACCACAGAGAAGGATTTTGCTTCCCACCTTATTTTCAAAGTGCATAAATGAATTAAGCAACATGATTTACTGACATGCGGAATAATCATAGTTGAAATGCATGGATTTCATTGCTTGGTGAATGGTGCATTTTTATCATAGGTCTATCTCAGTTTAAGATATATGCATGTGAGTGTGTTGTGTGAAATTATTTAAGAACATTAGCACGTCACTAGGAATAAATCTGCAGGGCCTATCAGTGGTCAAAATGTTTCTGTGATAAAAGTATAATTCTAGCTCAAAGATCATCTCAGTTCCAAGAGCTTTGCCAATTTCTCAAAGTTTTTATAGTGAGAATACTAAAGGCTAACATCTGTATAGAAAACTTTCATCCAAAGATCTCGTGATGTACAAATTTCACTGTCAGCAAAATTTGTATTGGTTGGACTTTTTGAAAAAGACTGTCAGCTTCCATGAAACATTTCAGAGAAAGCATGTTTTCATTAAAAAAGTTAACTAAACCAAGTGAACTTTTTCTTCAGATTTTAGCCAAATTCTTGTGTAACAGTTAGTTCCAATCATCTAATCTGAATGCTTTTAACTGGAAATCTGCATTCAGATCAATTGGAATGTTGATTTACCTAGCTTTTCCGGCTAAATTTATTTGAGACCAGATCACTTTTAAATAAGAGCTTAGCAAGAATAAACAGAACAATTGAAAAAAGATGTAGATGCTTGAGAATTTGTTATTTTTACTTTTTTTCCGTTACTCATTCCTGGCTAATGTGAAGATGTGCAATAGGAGAAGAAGAAGTCTAACTGAGCCCTTCTGTTGCAGGACTGAGTCTTACATCTGCATGTCTAATTCATTTGCAGGTTGTTGGAAGCTATAAATGGAGTTCCAACATCCAGCTGACTAGATTTGATGGTTGGCCCTGCCCGTGGCTAGGAACAAGTATAAAACTGCAAGCACTTACGAAGAAGTTTGTTTTTTAAAGGGTCCATAAAGAGCATCTGCTTGCCCAAAGAAGGACACAAATATAGCTTTTCATTCCTCCAGTCCTTTGACTACTTTGTCCTCCGATGCTAGTTGGAGTAGCTTCTCTGCTACTTTAACCTGGCTGCAATAGGCCTCTCACACTAGAAGCAGAATTCTGGTAAGTCACCTGTACATCCCCTTTCCTTGTATTATTTTGTCATCCTAAAATGGAAGACTTCCTTTCAAGTCACAAGTTATTTTGATGTAGCTTGACACAGATAAATTATATTAATTACAAATAAACAAATCATAATAATAACTGTGAACATTTGAGACTAGTCTAGGCCTTCCTAAATCCTTCTGAATGAAAGCTTTATTTTACATAATTTCTAGATGACAAGAAGTGTGTCAGTTTCCATTTTAAGTGATTTTTTTTCAGATTTTTTCCTCGTGTTCTCTGAGATGTTTAAAAACAGTTAAAATTGTGATCCACCAGGATTGTCTCTAACAGGTTAGATTAAAGTTCTAGCCATTCCATTGTCCCACATCTAATAGTAACAGTAGCATAGTTCATGAAAGTCCAGATTGGACCTTGCCTTCTTATCTTACACTTATCAGTGCATTATGTGCACTCATTGCACTTAAATCCAGATTCTAGAAAAAAAATCATTTTTAGATGAAATTCTTCTATTGCTTACACAGCCAGGACAGAAATAACACTTTGCATATCTGTTCCTCATGCAGATAAATGCCATTTCATCCTGCATCTCTGTCTGTGTGTGCTGAAGTGCCGTGTCCTCTCCGATCTCAGTTTTCACCCTGCTCTGAGTCGAATGAGCTTCTGCCTCAGCTTCTGAGGAAATAGAGGAGACTATATTGGTTCTTATGGAAGGAAAAACTTGTCTGCAGATGAACCACAGTCCAAGGAACTGCAGAAATCAACACTCAGAAACTAACAGCGTCAGCATCTTGACATACTGCTTTTGGTCTATAGGTACTATGCTAAAGGGAAGCAGAACTCAATGAGTGAAGCAGGATGTGAGCAGAAACCACAACATATATCCACACCTGCAGTGTGTGGAAATAAACCCCCTGGCATTTCTTTTTTCCAGCCACAATATCTCTTGAGTGAAAAATGAGCTGCAAGTAGGCAGGAGGAAACCTGCATATGAGTTGTATATGGGTTCCTTGTATGTATGTTCCTTGAATGACTGCAAAGCCCTTCCCCTGGAACTTATTAATATCATATGCAGTCTTTCAAGTCTCATGAGGATTGCTGTGGATTGGCCTTCCCTGAACCACTCAACTGCCTTCCAATCCAAATCCTTGTGGGAGGGTGAGGCCCCAACAAGTGGGAGACGGGTGCCCAGCTCCTATCAACTTCTTAAAGACCACCGTATACTTCTTTGGCTTATTTTCCTCACATACTAATCATTGAAACACACAGTGAAATTATTTTCAGTAAATAAAAGTGCTCATTTTTTAAACTTGATCTTCTTAATTTAACAGTAAACTGAAAAGATGTCTTTGAACATCAAGATGTTTCCATACCTGTGGGACTTGCTAAGGAAGTGTTATTCCTTGTAATACTGAAATCCCTGTAGACACCATGTTCTCCTGCTCATGGATATGCTTACATTCCTCATACATAGTGTATATGTCTGCAGTTATCTAAACCCTAGGATGTTTCTTGAATTAAAGAGTCATTTTGTATTATAATACATGTACATTATACTTCATATTTCCTGTGCAAAGTAAACTCTCAAACCAATGCAAGGCTACTACATACCAGGATATAAATGTTTTCTACATATCCCAGTGAATTATGCTGAAAAATATTCTACCATTTTCCAAAAGACTAGGAAAAAATACATGATAAATGATACATTTACCTGCATATCTTTAAGGAAAAAAAGACACTATGGCACGAATTTTATCTATGGGTGACCTACAAATCACGATGAAAATTTGTTACGTACCTTCAGATAAGGGACAGAGACTTAAAAGCAATTGCTGGACCGATTTATTCATAAATCTGAGACACCATTTAGTCAAAGTAGTCAGATTCAGTCTTAGTCTTTCTCCCATCTTCCTAAATCAATGAATCCTCTAATAATTCCTGGAGTTTTTATGAAGAACTTTCCAGCCCCATCCTGGCGTTGCACAGCCCAGGGATGAAAGGGCTCTCTACACTGCCATGTTTGCTCAAGGTGCTCAGAGTAATGCAGTATTGTTTATATATTCAAGGTGAAGTTTAGCACATAAACTATCTGAAGTGTGGTGGCAAGATTATATGCAGATCAGCCAGGATTCAGCAAAAACCTAGACATGTGGAAGCTTTGAAGATTCCCTTTGATCAGCAGTTTTATATTGAAGCTCATAAAAAGAATGACTTCCAGCATCTGTAGTAAGTAACTTAATGCATGTGAGGAGGGAGTGGTTACAACATTTACAGATTATACTCTATGAAGATAATGTAGATTTTAAGGAGTATTTATGGATTTTTTTTCATAGATGGTAGATATTACTGAGTTATGACTTGGCAAGCACAGTCTGATTTTGGCATTTTTATTTTCTGTACAGCAATTTAAATTTGCGGATTGTCTAGAGTCTGAGACTGGGTCCTTAATAAATCAGGAAAAAATCAATATGAAATGAATGGTAGTCATAAAAAGTAATATAATAACAAAATAGATCATTACTGATATAAAATCCCGTATAAGTAGTAAAAGATATCTTCAAACCACTGCACAAATATAATCACAGACAATATTTTGAATGTTTGTCCAAGATTTGAGAGATGTTCTGATCAATTAGATTATGTGTCACACTCCCCACTCTGTGCCTCCAGCATTTATAAAGAAACATTGAGTCTTTCATTCCTCAGACTAATTTAAGTTTTAAGACTGAGAGCAGGACAGTAGCTTGTTACACTATTTGCACTGGTTAGCTGTCACAGTCCAGACTAGAGAAAACTTTTCAGGGTGTGAATTTTGGTCACTGAAGACTGCTGATAAGAAAGACTTAAGATACAAAAATATTTTATTGCTGTTAAGATGTAAAATAGAGACTGTCTGAATCTCATATATATACTTATGTATCTATATACATCTTGCATACAAGTTCAAAACAGTGCATGCCATGAGAGTAACATCACTAAGGGTGTGATCTACTTTTTATCCAGAATTGCTGAAGTGGTAGATTCCCACCGCTGAACTAGCTTTGGGTAGACCAGCTCAATGACTGGATTTTAAACAAAACTAACCCTGAAAAAAAAGTTTTTCATTGGATCTCCTCCCTGAACAAGCTTTAGTCAAGGAAGAGGGAGGGAATGCATGTGAAGGACTATCATGGGGAAGAGACCGACCCTTCTTGTGACCACTGCTGTGGGTTATAATATCAAGCTACACTAAAAGCTAGAAGTAGGTAAATATCCTGATTTCCTCTTAGCTCTGTGAAACAGCAGTTGTTTCCAAGACACAGAAGATACTGGAAGAAGTTGATCAGAGAAGTTGTGGATGTCCCATCCCCAGAGGCATTCAAGGCCGGGGAGGATAGGGTCCTGGGCAGCCTGATTTGGTGGGTGGTAACCCTGCCCACGGCAGGGAGTTGGAACTGAATGGGCTTTAAAGATCCTTCCAACATAAGCCGTTCTGTGATTCTATGACACAGTCATAGATACATTTCACAGGAATGTGCATGAGCCAAGGAGGGACATAACTTCCACTGTTGTTAATTTCAAAATGCAATCCAAGCATATTTTTCAATTTCGCTTCTGCTGTTAGATTTACACTCGTGATATCCTGTTAAAAATGCAAACGAGTCTTTAGCATAGCTCAGCCACAGATGTAAATAAGAAGGCTGAGGAACTCTTGTCATTTTAGCTGTTAAAATATTTGATGGTTCTTTAGAGGTAATTGCATAGGCTTGCCCTATAGTCAATGAAAAGATAAACAACTTTAGAAGAAAATAATTCCATCTATATCAGACATGTATCCTAGCAAGTGATCAGCTGTCCCTGCAGAAAGCTTAGATTGCTCCTTTACTCCAGATACTCAGTTCTAGATGGCTGAAGTTAGATTAAACAAATCCTGACTGAGTGACTATACAAGGGAATTAATGAAGGTATGTAAGTGCAAAGTTCTGACAAACGCTCAAAGAAATACTGAAAGATTAAAGAGACAGGTTTAAAAAATACATTAATCCTTCAGTTATGGGAGTCCTAGGTGCTAAGTGTAGAAAAACTTGTGAGAAATTTAAGAGAGCAATTGATGTTTTATAAAGTTGATGGTGCATTTTAACAAGCTAGATATCGTCTACAAATCATCAGTGTTGACAATGTCACTAAAAACTATTTTCAGCTCTGCATTTTTTTTTTGTATTAAGCATTTTTTTTTAAAAAAGCTAAAAAATAAATGTAGGAGAATATCTTGTGAATAAATAAAACCTCTTCTCTTCTGAGGCAACAAATTCAATCAATTAGTCACAAAGGTAAAGAAAACTGTACTGGAAATTAGATAATTAAATTTGGTCAAGTTTCTCATAAGTTTTGTGTTTTCTTCATCATAACTTTCTGACAGACGAAAGGGCTGTTATCCTCAAAGGTCTGACACAGAACAGGAATTTTGTTGTGTCCTACATTTTAGCAAAGAAACATAATTATCTGCAGTACTTTCAGATTTAGAACACCAGTAGCATACATGTTAAGTAGATTTATTTTAACCTGTTTTTCATCTCCACTAGCAAGAATTGCTCGTTTTAAGATTCTCTAGGCAGTCTCATGAAAAAAGAGACTTTTTCCTACTGATATAGTTAATGGCAGGAAAAGGAAACATCATGATACAAAACATAGATTTTGAGAAGCCTTGAGTGCTTTCGATGATATAAGAGGACCGTCACGAGAAGCAATGACTGAGGCTGAGAAAATGCCATTCCTTGTATACAAAGCAGATATTCTGCTTGCAATTACAAAAAAAGTACAAAGACTTTTGGTATCAACTCTAACATGCTCTGTTAGATGGAAAATGATCAAAGGCACACCAATAACTGGATCAATCACAGTGACTAACTAATGAACTACACTAGTGCAGAAGCTGAAGTGTTCATACGGAAAAAGACAACATTTAATTATAAGTTAATAAATCATGCTGTTTGGATGTGGTGGTGATTCACAAATAAGATTTTGTTGCTCAAATTTGTCTTCACATTTACATTTAACATTATCCTAACACCTGCAGCTACACAAACCCTGACGTTATCTCCTCAAATCTTCTAGGTTTCGCAGGATACAGGCTACATAGCTTGTTCAGTATATGCATGGCAGTCCTCTCTCTAAGATAAAGTGTTGGAAAGTTTAGTAGACAGCCTGTTTCTCTGTGTCAAGTCTGAAGTAAGGTTAGGAGAAAAGAATCTGCTGAAAATGCTTTTAATAAGGAAGTGGAACATGCATTTGGCCACATGTTGTTCTATACGGAATATTATATCTATGTTACATGCAGGATCTTTGCTGATTTTCAGAAGGGTAATTAGATTCCTACTACTGAGACAGAAGTTGCCTTCATTTATTGTCCTAAACAGAGTGGATTGTGCATCTCTCACAACTCACACTTTGTCAGTGGATGGAAAAGATTCTTTAAATATATAACACTCTCTGGCACAATGTTTTGTAAGATATCTCATGATTTCTCGATTCTCTAATTTTGAGGCACTACTGTTTTTCGCAGCGTCATATACATATGAAAATTTTACATATATATGTTCCTGAATCGACCTACGTATATACACACTTGCAGATAATTCTAGATAATAGTTTAGTACAAGTGGCTCTGCAGCACAATGCTAATTAATAATGGTGACAGATATTTCTGAGTGTAGTACTTAGTAGGGCAAATAATTCAGACAGAAAAGCTGTTAAGGTCTAAGTAACCAGTGAATAAGTGGCAATTGTAGGCCATTGAAGAAATGGCTTTCACTTACTGTGACAGTGATGGACTCCTGCAAAAAATGTACATCAGTATAATGCATAGCTTGAGCAAAACCTGGTCTACACTAAGCAAGTGAAAAATTCTTAAGCACATTTCCAATTGGATTGGACATAAACAAAGTAAAAGATAGAAAAAAAGAAATATCTCAAGTACTACGACCTTCTTATTAAATATATCACTTAGAATACAGGAACAATCATGGAGATAAGTAGAAAATGCCTATTTAGTAATTTGAATGAATAAAGTAAGAAACACTCGCCTTACAAAAGCACATGGCACAACTCACTTTGTTTCTCTTCCAAAGCCCACGGAAGTACTGTTCACCCTATGAAGAATGGACAATTTTTGCACCAGGAAGGATAAATCCTTCTGTTGACAGAATCACAGAATCGAGTGGGAAGGGACCTCTGAAGATCATCTAGTCAATATCCCTGTTAAAGCAGGTTCCATAGAGTAGACCGCACAGGAAAGCATCCAGGTAGGCTTTGAATATCCTCAGAAGAAATTCCATAACCTCTGTGGACAGCCTGTTCCAGTGCTCTGTCACTCCTAAAGTAATGAAGTTTTTCCTCAAGTTCAGACGCAACTTCCTGTGCTCTGGTTTCTGCCTGCTGCCCCTGGTCTGGTCACTAGGCACAACCAAAAAGGGCCTGCCCCCCGAACTCTTGACATCCACCCTTTAGACTTTTATAAGTGTTGATAAGATCCCCTCTCAGTCTTCTCCAGCCTGAACAGTCCCAGGTCTCAGCCTTTCCTCATAAGAGAGATGTTCCAGTCCCCTAATCATCTTTGTAGCCTATGCTGGACAGGAACAGTCAGAGAGGTCCATAGAAGGTACTTCCCTTTCATTGTGTCTAGTTGTTGTACGAAAGCTGGATCAACAGAGATGACTCCATGTGAAGCAGAAACAGCAGAGATGGAATCTCCCATTGGGAGACAGTCTTAGTGATTTTTGCTATGCTGGTCTTGGCTTTTCCATAGATAGATGCTACTTACATCTCCTAACTGTCCCTCAGGCTGGGCAGCCAGCACTGGTGTGCAGATGTCAATGATTTTTTTTTTTTTTTGTCTCCAGAGCAATGTACAGGAGCCTTTTGCCTCTTTCATCAGCACAGTCTTCTTCTTCTATAATCTGGAACAGACCACTGTAGGCTGTGATGTATGGAGACACTGCAAAAACGTCTACCAATCCTGGACGTAAAGCAGATTACTCAGCGTGACTAAAGTCAGTGGCTTGCAGAGTCAGACCTTGTCTCTGTGTCCCTCTGTAAAAGGAGGATAATTAAAAGTTCTCCTGTTCTCCATCTACTTTTCCTAGCTATGTTATCATTTTTGTACAGAAATTATTAATCTTCATTTGTTAGTATAGTACCCAGTAATGTATGTACCTTTAGGTTTGCTGTACTGCCAATGTTAATGTTTTGTTTGTTCATGTGATTAATGAACTGGTATTGTTCGAGGCAAAGGAATAGATGAGTGCTGTGCCATTTTCAGGATAGATTCATTCCTTGTTCATAGTTTAACATAACTAATTCCAAAATGACAAGTAGCAATACGAAAATTTTGCTCAAGTCTGTATCCTACATCCCACTGGCCTTCAGCAAGACAGATCCTGCTGAAGTAAACCATTCTTCCAAATAATGTCTAAATACTTAGGCTGCCTGTGGCAGTCTCATTGCATCTGATCAACTGCACTTTTCTACACTGAAAGGTCATTGGTAATTAAAGAGCAGAACCCTGTAATTTTTCTTCCAGGAACTAAATAACAATAATTGCTAAATTTCACTTGGGAGAAAAAAAAGTAGATGGAGCACATGAAGCCCATACACAAGAGTCAGAGTATATCTACACAAGAAAATAATTTTGCAAATTTAAAAAATTGATACAAAGTCTTAAAGTGAAAAATTAAATGCTAGATCTGACACTAATTCATTTCCATCATAAATGCAGAAGAAGGAAAACTAAACAACCACTTATTCTTGAAATATTTTGTATTCTATTTAAGACAATTTTTAGATCTAGGCTGAAGAGAGGATGGCATTTTTCAGAACATCAATATGAGTCCTCAAAGAGCTGGAGTCTCACTGGGAGCAAAAGGGATTGTAATCATCTGTGACATCCATCTCTAGACCGTTTATCTATTCTATCTGAATTCCCAAGTTTCCTACATGTGCATTATCTTCAAGATAAAGTCTCAATGTGGGGCTCAAGTTTCATTTTTATTCAAATTTTATAGATGGATTTTGCACATTTCTAACAAGTAGTTTTTATTTAGCACCAGCGTAGCTGGATCTCTCATTTACGTATCTGTTTCTGTGACATCAGTTTTTTGACACACACAACTTTAACTTGCTCATGTCCACTTGGAACATTACTATGGACATCACTTTTTAATTTTATCATTTTGATCACTAGTTTACTCACCTTGCTTACTTCATTTCTTGGCTTTCCATTCTAATTTGAATCAAATAGAAATCACTCCCTACTTTCACGAATCTTTAACTCTACCTACAGCTTTGCCATCTATCACCACTCACAAACTTAACCCCTGTCTTTGGTCAAGGAATGAACACAACTCCAACTCCATCAAGGACATGTAAGCACCCTTCTCTGCCCTTCTACTTTCACTGTCATAAAAGGTTTGTATCAGGCTCGCATAAATACCCAGTTTCCTCATTTTCACCCTCAAAAGTTTCCCTTAACACATTGACAAATTGGCATATGCCAACACAGCTAACATCCATCACGCTGACAAATACTGCCTTATTGTTTCCTCATATTCTACTGTAAACTGTTTTCTTATTTTTGAAGTACACAGTTACATGGGAGCATCAAGTATCTTTTTCTGTTCTCTTTGTGTTTTGCTTTGTTTAGGAGGTGGCCTGTTTTGAATGACATATTTGTTTTCATTTTCTTCTGTATTTTACCTTCAGGTTCACATAAAATATGCCACAAAGGTAAGTTATTAATTCTTTTTCAGGGCCTTGAGAGAAGACTCCAACTTCTGTGTCACTATCTACGCAAACAGTACATTATTGAGTAAAGAGTTAGATATAATGCAGTGAAATCAGTCTGACCGAAATATCTACTTAGAAAGAGAGAAACAGTCCACTGGGCCTCTGAATTCAATCTGCTCATAGCAGACACTCACACCATATAATCCCTTCCAAAAACTATTCAGTGCTGTTCTAGAAACCAACTAGGTTCCCCATTTCCTTTATTATTCTTACTGGAAGACTGTTTCAGAATCTTACTCCCCAGATGATCAGAAAACTTTATCTAATTTCCAGCCTAAATTTATTCATGGGCAATTTATATCTATTTGTTCTTGGACCAACATTGTTCTTCTGTTTAAGGAATTCTTCTCCCTGGTGTTTACCTACCTTATAAGTTTATAGAGAGCAATCACATACTGCCTCAGTCTGTGTTTTCCAAGGCTAAACAAGCCAAATTCTCCCTGTGTCCTTCTACAAGGGAAGTACTCTGTGTCTGTGCACATTCCAGTAGCTTCTACTTGTGTCTGCTTGTTTCTGAAAGCACGTTCCTCATGTAGGAGTGATCAGCACTGTACCCTATTTACCCAGCGAAGTCTTAATAGTATCTTTGCCAAATATTACTAGTAACAGAAATACTATTATCATATTATCTTAGAGATGATTATTTTCCACAAAATAGATTCTACTATCATCTCAAATGTATATTTTTCCAAGATCCATTTATTAATTACTGGGTTAGTTATATCTAGTTTCTAGATATATGTTACTCACCTGGCTTTACAAGTTTCTCAGGTATGATTGTACATGTTGGCACTATTAGAGTTCTGTGTTACTAATTATAACCAAATGGCCATCTAGTTGGGAATTATTTTTTTAAGTCTTTTATTGATGTCACACTATCCATTTTTAGATCTCTCTTCTCATCAGCCAGCCTTTATTTTCACCTGTGTGCAGCCTTAATGCCTGACGACAAAACTCCAACCAATATCATAGTCTTACTTTGAGTAGGACGTTAGGCCAGAAACCCCATGAGGTCCTTTCCCACCTAATTTATTCTTGTTTGCTATTAAGGTAAAATGCAGTTGTTTTATTTTTTTTCTTGACTTGTTTTGGCCTGACCATCAGCTTTTTTATTACTCTAGGGAGATGAACTGCAAATGGCATCTCCCAACAAATAGAAGGAAAAGGAAAAGATTTCCTTAAAATCCTGGAGAGTACAGAATATGTGAAGACCATCATAAAAATTAATCTCAGTGTTCAGAGGTCTGGACTACAAAGTCTCAGCTCACACTAGAGATTTTGGCATTACCTTTAGAGATGATGACCAGAAATTCAAGCTCTGCTCAGACTATTGATCTTTCAACTCAAACCAACCTACCTGCAGGACATCCACCATGCATGATTTTCCTAAATCACTTCTACGTTTCCAAATAATTTCTTCTATGGTTATGTTGGACTGTTGAATTACTTCTGGGAAAGGTGAGAAGCAAACATCAAATTAGCATGAATCTTTCCAGCTGACTTTAGTTAAGTCTTGGATAATCAAGTGAAATTAAGAAAGATGACCACAATGATTCAGCTGATTTTAGAGATGAAGAAAGATGGTGGCAGAGCCAGTAATTGCAGACTTTCCTGTGTCTGGGACTCACAAACTTTACGGTTCTGGGTAATATGTGCTAAGTAGAGCTTTTATGAAGAGTTTTACCACACTTGTCTCAATTGCTTAGACTGGCCAGTGTTGTTCAAACACTGTTTGTAATTTCATTTTTTTTCATAGGATCACAGAATCATAGAATATCCGAAGTTGGAACAGACTCATAAAAATTATCATGTCCAACTCCAGGACCACCTAAAAATCAGACCATTTGACTGCGAGTCTTGCCCAGACGCCTCTTGAACTCCAGCAGCTTAGTGCTATGACCACTGCCCTGAGGAGCCTGTTCCATGTCCATCAGCCTCTGGTGAAGAACATTTTCGTAACACCCAACCCTTATCCTCCCCTGACACAGCTCCATGTCGTTCCCTCAGTTCCTGTTGCTGCCACCAGAGAGGGGAGATCAGCACCTGCCCCTCTGCTACCCCTCATGAGGAAGCTGTAGGCCCCCATGAGCCCTCCCCTCAGCTTCTTTTACTCTGGGCTGAACAAACCAAGGGATCTCAGCTACTCCTCATATGTCTTCCCCTCTAGATCCTTCACCATCTGCATAGCCCATTTTTAATCTGTAAAATGGACTGTATTGAAATTATTTTTCCAAATATTTCAGTTTATTCAGTCATAGATTGCTTACTTGGTACAGTCAGAATCAAGGAAATACACACATATAATAGAAAAGTGAAAATCTATCTGCTTTTCATTTATTTTATAACTCTGCATTACTAAACTAATACAAGAGGGACCTAATTTCTCCACTAACCCTGTCTAATGAAGATTGAAATTTAATAAACATGTAAGGAAGCTGCACCACCATGAACTAAGAGGCTTCAAAATATGACATTTAGTTCATTATTTATTAACCTATCCCCTTGGAGCATGATAGAGGGAATGCAGCTATCCGTATTAGAAACTGTTTCATCTTTAAGAGATAATGGAGACCATATTTCCTTTGCACAAGATTTATATTCTAAAGAGGAAATGAGATCTAAGATGCAAAATTTATATCACTCGTGATTTCTTTCTTTCCCATGGAAGGTAGAAAGAACATTCCCTTATAGACTGAATGTGCTTAGCATCATGTGCTTTAAGAGTACTTGTTTATAAAAATCAAAATTCTGTATGCAGGAAAATATTAACAGTACACATGTGGTGAAACAAAAGCAATAGAGCAATGTTCCTCCAGACAAAAAAAAAGCAAAACAAACAAACAAACAAAAAAAACCCATACAAAATGCACATATAAAAGGGTAGAGGCTGAACGCCTAAATGTATTAAAACTTTTATTTACCAAAACTGAAAGAACAACAGTTACAAAAATCTTCTTCAACCAGCTAGCAAAATAATAGTTCAGATGCGTATGGCTACTCTTACTTCTCTTCAAAATCTTTAATTTTTATTTTCCAATTTAAAAGAAATGCAGGACCCACACCAAGAAGAGTCACAGCTTATGGACTATAACCGTAAAATGGAATAATTTCTACTTATTTTGGAATGACTCCCAGTTCAAGCTGTGTGACTGAGGTCAGAATCTTGTGCACCCAATTAACTTCCACAACTGTGATCCTCTTTTGCATGTTACTGTCTCTGTCCTGCAAATTGAGATCAACTGGCAACCTTTATGTCCACTGGAAGTACCCCTGAAATCTGTAGAGTTTCGGTGAAAAGGAGAAAAGTGATACCAACACGCATTACAATACAGCTTGCATCCTAGACTTTTCAATGTTTTTGAAAGTGCTTCTGTAGTGTTTGTTAAGTAGATCTCGAATCTCAATGGAAACAAATTTTGCATTATTAAAATATGGTTTCTAAGACAGGGAGCCATTAGAAATCATTTCATATATACAAAAGTGTCAGACTTAACTTGTTCTTTTGTATCTACCAAATAAAAACTCATCTCAATAAACTGTTTTATAATGATACAGTCCATAAATGTACTTGACTTATTTTTTCTCATTGACAATGAAAATGAGACAGTAAATTAAAGATACAATTGTAAGAAAAAGTTATAATGGTAGGACATGGATTATTTTAATACCTTACCAACTGTGCCCCTGGTACTTCACAATTCATGAACAAATTTTCTATTACTACAGAGTCATGCTTTTATTGACTGGTATAAAAACACCATTTGTATCTTTTTTTTATCCTGCTGTGTTTCTATTTTATTGGAAGTGTCCTGTAACAGGTATAACATCAGCTCAGATTACCAAGAAATCTATAAAATAGCTTCCTGCTACTACCTTTGGCGGAGATTGAAAGAATACATTACAATCCCACTGAGTAAATGATAAAAGCTGTTATTCACAGGCAAACATGATTTATCCTCACCTGTTCAAAATTCTGAATGTATACACTTTATTATTAAATTATGAAAACATTTCACTCACATTGATTAGGAGCACAGATACATTATTAAAGAGAGGCTATTAAGGAGTATTTGTTGCAAATTTAAGTTCTGTGACCCATTGTAGGATGACAAATATTTCATGAAAATGGGAATGGACAGATATAGATTCATAAATGGTCCATTGTGGTACCAAAAAATGCATGTTAAAAAAAAAATCTGTAATTGATTAAAACTTAGGAAATGACATTGCCTGGTTCAGCTTAAGTTTTCACTCAATTATGCTTGTATATTAAATAGAAGTAAAATAGTAAATGAAAATAAGATTTTAAAAATTATGTTTATTATGTCTTTACCATGAAAGACATATTTTTTTCTTTTAATCTCTTTAGATCAGCCTAAGATTATTAGACATCCTTTTTAAAATGCATAGTTTTGGCTTTTTTCAGTTCTATGCCAGGCTATATTTAAATTAATTGCTATCAGCTCCAGAACTAATTCTATATAATGTTGCCATGTATTTGTTGAATACCTAAGATATCAATTAGAAGACAACAAAAATGATACAGATGGAGTCTCTTGGTCTTACTACTGTGTATGATGGTTAAAATTGTGAGTAATCTTTCATTTTAGACAAATATTGTTCTTAATAAAATCAACAGATCAAAATGTAAGTGCTTTTGAAATTGTCATCATGAGTACCTTTTAGTCACAGCCAGACTTAACATATTTCTCTGTCCTTCCAGTTATCCAATACAAAAGATTTACAATTTTCTTTAATGTTATTGTGCAGAGAATTGGACTAAGCATTTGATTTACATCTTTATGATACTTCTTTCAAAGATACTCAAACTTGAAAGGTTTGTACAAAGTGTCTGTATGTGTGCGTGTGCATGTGTGCACACGTTTGTCTTTTACATAAAAAATGGTACCACGTGGAAAAGTGGTTTGCCTGTACACTGAATAATTTCTGTCTTCCCTGTCTTCTCCTGATTCCCCTCACACTAATAACTGTTTCAATGCTGATATACATCAATTTATAATGTAAGAGTATAACTTCGGATTAGTTTCAAGTCCAGATTGCTTTAAAAAGCAATGAGAATATATAGAGGCACAAGAGCCTTGTGACTGACAGTGACAGGATTCATACTGGGGCTTAAACAAACTGTACATTTTTTGTTGTAATTTCTCTCTGGTTTTATTGAACATATCTTTTTAATATTGCATTGGTTTTGAAGGATAACGTGAAAAATATTTTTACTATTATCTTTTATATGTGAACTGCTCAGTATCTGGCAGTTGCATCTGCCTTAGCCCCTTGCCACCTACTTGTTTTGTAGCTATATCTTCAACATTTTACGTCCTTTTTGTACTAGCAACTAAAATTTTTGCTGAGGCCTTAATATATATAAAATTATGTTTCTAATGCCTGATGCTAAAGCTCTGCCGACACATGAGCTCTCTGTAACCCTTACAAAATTTGTCTGATAAACTCAACTATCTGCTTCTCTTGCCTTTTAGAAGCAAAAGTTTCTAAATCCATTTGATGAAATTCATAGAAGCTGGATTTCAACTCTCTTCACAAATTTGAGATAAAAACCTTCTTTAGTTCAATTCATAAATGGCAGAAATGTTACTCATCGTTTTATAGGGTCATCTTTGTCATATAAAATCCTGAGTTCACTTATATCAACTGAGACATATTATATTTACAGTGATTTTATAAACCATAGTAATTAGGCTTATTTATTGTGCCTTTGATACAGTATGTAGAGAGCACCACAAGTCATATTTAATTCTTGGGGCCAACATTAATCTCTGAAAATGGCTGGAAATGCAATCTTACTCATTTCAATGATTAGAAAGTAAAGTATACAGTTTATTGCTATTATTTCATTGTTTGTTTCTTTTGTCTGATGTATGATGCAGAGTTCTGGCAAGGTATCACTACTTCTACAATAAAAGTGTAAGTAATGTATATTATTTTCAGTTTGGTAACACCACAGCAATCCTGCATGAGACTGCTATGAGAGAGGCACTGTTAACAAATGCAAATCTCAGCACCTTTGGCAGAGTAACATTTTGGCTTATTTAATATGTCTTAGTTTCTGGATGAGAAAGAAGTTACTTTTTCTCATTGTGTCTGGTATGAAGCTATGTTTTGATTCTAGAAGTCAAAAAAAGCTGATAACGAACCAATTGTTTATANCAGATTGGAAGCCTACTACTGAAAGAAAAACTATATGGGCCTAGACAAGTCACTGTACTTATAAAATGTTCAACTCATTACAGAATCACAGAATTGTAGGGATTGGAAGGGTCCTCTAGAGATCATTGAGTCCAACCTCCTTGCTAAAGCAGGTTCACTATAGTAGGTTGCGCAGATAAGCATCCAGATGGGTCCTTAATATCTCCAGAGAAGGAGGCTCCACAACTTCTCTGGGCAGCCTGTTCCAGTGGTCTGTCAC
>WBMW01004175.1:908068-986896 GCA_013396635.1 Penelope pileata
CTCTGGGCAGCCTGTTCCAGTGGTCTGTCACTCTGATAGTAAAGAAGTTCTTCCTTGTGTTAGAATGGAACTTCCTATGTTCCAATTTCCACCTGTTGCCTATTTTTCTGTTGCTGAATGCTACCAAAAAGATTCCACCCCCATTGATTTGACTCCCGCACTTCAGATATTTATAAACAGTTACGAGATCCCCTCTCAGCCTTCTCTTCTCCAGACTGAAGATTCTCAGGTCTTTCAGCCTTTCCTAGTATGGGAGATGTTCCAGGGCCTTTATCATCTTTGTAGCCTTCTGCTGGACTCTTTCTAGGAGGTCTTTGTCTTTTTTGAACTGGGGAGTACACGGTACTCCAGATGTGGCCTGACGAGAGCAGAGCAATGGGGGAGGATCACCTCCCTCAATCTGCTGGACACGCTCTTTTTAATGGACCACAGGATACCATTGGCCTTCTTGGCCACCAGAGCACACTGCTGACTCATGGCCAACCTGTTGTTCATTAATCACTTCCTATTACTAAAAAGTTGTGGGGTTGGAACTAGATGATCTTTAAGGTCCCTTCCAACCAAAGCCATTCTATGAAAGGGAGAAAACCTTCCCTTATTTCTACCCTTGCCATTGCGATCATCCGATCCACATTTTAGTTAATCACACCCATTTACCATCTCTTTGAGAACTCATGGCAGTTATCATTAGCATCATCTGAGTTTTTCTGATGCTCTGCATTTTGCACTCGGGTGGAAGTCATGGGGAATCTGAATCCTATGCAGGTTGTTAAACTGCATTATTCCTTTGTTGTCATTTGGATATCTTTATTTGATGGGAAAATTGCACTTTCTAAGCTGGAAAAATGCAGAAGAAAATCATGCCGTCGTTATCAATCTCAAGTTTTTGTGTTACCTTTGGACTGCTGCAAGAGCAAGAATGCTCTTTCAGTGGGCTGAAAAGCATTTACTTTATGTCAGTTCTTTCCATCATTATTTTCCCTCATGTTCAAACAGTAAGTCTCTGTAACAATATTATATAGCTAAAAAAGCAGTTAAGTTCTCTGTATTCTTTAATATTGTCTTGGTGAGGAAAATGCTCATCTCAGTTCTACATAAAACGTTAAGGCACTGGTGCAATGTTCCACATTCCACATGGATGACAGTAAGAATTTCACCCACTTCAAAAGGAGCTTTCCGGGCCAAATATTCAGCCAATGCAAATATGGCATGGCACACTTCAGTGAAATATGGCAGTTTATACTAGCTGAGGATCTTGTCTTTCTCAAAAGAAAATCTTTTCAGGGTTATGTAACTCCATAACTCCAGCTGTGTTTACTGCTAATGGCAAAACTGAAGTATCTCTACAACTACTGCATCTAAAGATCTGAACAAAACAGAACAGAAAATGGTGACTAACCACAGATTTATGTGCATGAAGGAAATAGAAATCAGAAGAGATATAGTATGAGTGGAACAAAACAAAACAAAACCATGTCTGGAATGAAAACTGATGTACATCTTGCATATTGTTGCATTTAAGTAGTGACAGCTTTCATTATTTTTATCATTTTTCACAATAAACAGTGCTCCAGAGACATAGCTGAATCTTGACTATAACATCAATTAGTGGAATTTTTTTTTCCTCTGCATAGGTGTATATAAAGTTGGGAAACTGTAACTTTGAAAGATTGAAAATAACACATTATTTTCCATTCTAGACTTGAAACAGGCAATAAATCTAAGATTTCTGGAAAACACTGGGTTTACTAAAAAGCTCACATCAAAACAAATATCAAAGAACACTGATAAAATTGAAGGTTAAGATCTAACACTGTATTAAGAGAGGTTACGATTTTCTTTTAAATTGATTATTAAAATATTTTTGGAAGCTGAAGCTCCTGAGTGTTGTGGTAGCTCCTGTCTAACATGGCTCTTTAGTTGTAACCCAAGAAACAAGCCCAGGCTACAGAATTGCTTTGGGACATCTAAGAAAAGCTGTCATGAAACCCTTTATTTATGATGTAGAAGTACATTGTAAGCGAGAGGAAGACTATTGAAAATATGGGACCACTACTGGACAGGACAGGTGACATTTAACCAACAAGAAAGAAATCAATGACACAACTTTGTCAGTGGGTGAGGAAAGAGCAAGTGAGAGTGAATGTTTATCTTAATTTTACTAAGACTTTCAACACTGTCCTCAGACAAGCTGGTGGAGTACATGCTAGATAAGGTTGACTGGAAACTTGCTGAACTGTCAGGCTCAAAGGGTTATGATCAGAAGCACAAAGATCAGCTGGAGGCTAGTCGATTGCAGAGTACCCCAGAGACTGATATTTGTGCCATGACTGTGTAACAGCTTCATTAATGACCTGGATGATGGGACAGAGTGCACTCTCAACAAGTTTGTAAATAATACAGGAATGGAAAGAATGACAGATACACCAGATAATTGTGCTGCCATTCAGAGTAACCTCAGCAGGCTGGAGAAATGTGTCAACAAGGACTTCATGGAGAGAAATGCAAAGTTCTGCACATAGGGATGTTCAGTGCCATATACCACTACCTGCTGAGGTCAACTTGTTGGAAGGCAGCTCGGAAAAAAAATGTTCTGGGAGGTCTTGGGGGACACCATGTTGACTACGAGCCAATTTGTTTACACATTTACGGCAAAAAATGCCAGTGGCAACATGGGCTACATTAGGGTTGTTTAGCCTGGTGAAGGCTCATGGTGTACATCATCAATATACATAAAATCTGATGAGGAGGAGCCAGTGGTGCTCAGTAACAGAATGAGAGGCCATGGACCTACACTGAAACATGAGAAATTCTGTTTAAATCTGGATGACCAAACAGTGGAACAGGCTGCACAGGGAGGTTTCTCCATCCTCAGTGAAAGACAAAACCAGGCTGGACATATTCTTGGAGAACCTGCTCTAGTTGACTTTACTTTGAGCAGAAGTTTGGACTCATTGATCTCCAGAGGTCCCTTCCAACTTCAACTACCCTGTGATTCTGCAACACAAAATATTCCAGTGTTAGAAAATAAATTAATTAAATTATAATTAAGATTAAATTTTATCATTTATCTCCAACTTATTTTCATCTCACTAATGTTTTATTATCTTAAAGATTTTTACATTGCACAATGTCCAATGTAAAATCTATCTGACTAATTCAAGATCTCCAAACACCAGATGCAATATTTCTATTTAAAAGGATAGGAAACACATAGGCCAGTACCAACTAAATTTCCTGATGAAGAATATCAATGAAAGTTTTGAAGAATTTAGTGAAGTCTAAGATGACAATATCAGTTTATTTATAATTACAAATAGCAAGACTTCACTCAAGTTTAATTTGTTAGAATTTATTTTGTAGCCATAGAAAATTTAGTAGGTGTACAGCCAAATTTAGTTGAAGTTATATTAGGCATGCATCTTGAGTCTTGGTTAAAATTCGTTAGCTGTATCTTCATGAACTATTATAAGTAATAATAATAAAAAAGTCAGTAGAAGCTGAAGCCTGCTGCTTATATCTCATTATAAATTACACTGTGGATTTTCTAAACTAGTTGTTAAATTTAGATTTAGCAATTAGCACTGCACAACATTTACCAACAAAATTAACTGTATCACTTACTATCAAGATGACATTTCAAGCTCAATTACGTTTTCATATGTCCCAGTCTGGTAGCTCTGATGCATTCTAAGAAATGCAAAATGAAACCTAGAAATGGGCCAACTGCAAATTGTCACAACTGGATTCACGGTAAGAAATGTTTTATTTTCTGTTTCTATTTTGGGTAAAAACCCAACCTTACTATGTACAAATGCAATCTTAACAGTGTGAAATTTTATATTAAGTTAGTAGAAATAAAATGCAAATAGTTACTTTGTAGACTTTCACCATTTGAGAGTTCTGTCTAGCAACTTCACTGTTTCCAGGAGTCCTGATTAGCAAGTACATGAACATTGCCAGAAGATGTTACCTGGTGTTGCTTTTTAGTGTGATAGGGTATGAATTGAGAAATTCAAAAGACATTTTCTAGAAACAGCCAAACCTACAGAGAAACTCACAGCTGGATTTCATGTTGTATTTACTTAGTAGAGGCAACCCATAGGAAGTTTTTGTTCTACAGCTGTATAAAGACTAAAATTCAAAGCCACTTACTACTGATAACCCAATCAAAATTGCAGAGTTTCAACAAAATTCATATGCTTTCAAGACATAAGTAGGGAAAGATCTTTAAAGTTTCAATATAATGAATCAGTCATACTTTGATGTAATTGTATCTACTTGCATGACAGTTTCACAATGGGAAAGAGCTTGCTACTATTGCTATTGAGGTATAGACCTCACTATTCTTCTTACATCTGACACCGCTCTCACCTGTACGCCCTTAAGCTCACTGACTTTTGGAACAAAGTAGAACATAGATGGAAGCATTTGATTTCAGTCTGTAAAAGGAACAAAATTACACTTTAAACAAAGAATGAGGCATTTTGAATTGTTATCATTGGCCTCAGCCTCTTCTGTGATAAAAGACAATTAATAATAAAGTTTATCCTACTATGTTTCTGTTTCCTTTTCATCATCCAGCATCCTTTGTTTCTCTTGGCTGTATCATGATACCAACCATAGTTGCAATGTCTGCAGCTCTAAATGTAACATGGTTTAATACCTCCACATTTCCCTACTATGTCTCCCTATTGAAAAAGAAATATCTGCCTTGAAAGGTTTGGCATTATCTACCAAATCCTTTGCTGACTTTAGAAACCTACTCTCTCATAATGAAAAGAAGCTGTATGACCTTACAGATAACATCTTCGCCCTTTCTCTTCATCTATTTACTGTTCTATCTGTGAGTCAGGTTTTTTCCAGAGTATGAACCCTGGGAGCACATTTGCAGCAACAGAGATGGAATGAAGGTTCCCTAACATTCAATCACTTAAAATGTCAGCTAGATACCCAAATGATGTGTATGCACTCCAAAGCATTAACAGCATATTCTGATTCTGAGCAGAAATATTGGTGGTAGTTCATATGTGATGCGTAATTGTCAATTTAATGAAATGTTTTCTACAGTTTCTTAAATTTTTCTTTCTTTCTTTCATCTGTGAAAGATGTAAGCAATGTAATAAACAGCTTACTGCTATTCTGAGATGTCTTCTGAAATGTTACTAGGTTACATCTGATTCTGTTTACCCCTTGTTAATTTGACCAGATGAAGAAGCTTTGCATGACAATTTTAGAAAAAGATGTGGAAGGTTCATCTGACCTAATATCAGGCATCTACAGTGTCAGTATTTAAACCTTAACTAATTTCCTTAAGTTGACTTTGTGGCTATTGAGAAAAATAGGTATCATTAAAATGTAATGCATACGTAGAGAAACATTACAAGAGATTAATAATGCTTTATAAGCAATTATTATCACTATTTTTTACCTATAAGGAGATTTAAGGATGATTGTCCCAAGGATCCTACAATTAGTCTAACAAATCCCTCCAAGATTTTTTTGAAAGAATCACCTTACTTAAGATAGATCTGAGTTTAGAGAGGGAAAGAGAATGTCAGTCAGGTGTCGGGGCTGGACAGCACCCACACGTAGTTAGGAGCAAAGAGAAAATGGGAAGGTCATCAAAGGTCTGCTATAAAGTATTTTTCTGAAACCTAAGTAAATACGTAAGTCAGGAAGTTAATCTATTTGAATCATTACACAATCCAAGAAGAGAAAAAGACTGTTTCAGGACTTGATTTGGGATGAAGACTTTGATGTAAATCCTTGGCTTAGGATCCCCATATGGCAGTATTCCTTTGTGGCAGTATGAAGAATATTTTGGCATAAGTTGAGAACAGGTTCAAAAGTTGTCTGAAACAGGTACAAATTAGATGTTTAATTCACTACCTAAATTCCATTCCCAAAGTCCATGGTGAAAACACTTTACTGGTTTTGCCAAGAGCAGACGTTGTTATTGCTAAGACCCTTCCATCTAGGAATTGAATACACATTCATGGTATAATTTTAATCAAGCAGTAGAGGTTATGTTTTGACAAAGTGACAAAATGATTGCACAACACTATATGCACATTCCAGGCTATTTGTCCTACTAGATATAATTGTTGGTCCTGTATCATTTGCAGCCTATAGTGATGCAAACCAGAACTTTACTGGAGGCCTTGCACACAAAGCAGATAGAATCATAGAATCATAGAAACACAAGGTTGGAAAGGACCTACAAGATCATCTAGGCCAACCGTCCTCCTATCACCATCCCTACCCACTAAGCTACTAAATCATGTCCCTTAGCACCTCATCCAGACGCTTCTTGAACAGCGGCAGGGACGGTGACTCCACCACCTCCCTAGGCAGGCCATTCCAGTGCCTGACCACCCTTTCAGAGAAAAAATTTTTCCTTATATCCTGTCTAAATTTACCCTGGCGCAACTTGTGGCCATTCCCTCTTGTCCTGTCAGTAGTTATCTGGGAGAAGAGGCCGATCCCCTCCTCACCACAACCTCCCTTCAGGAAGTTGTAGAGTGCGATGAGGTCTCCCCTGAGCCTTCTCTTCTCCAGACTAAACAATCCCAGCTCCCTCAGGCGCTCCTCATGAGACTTGTGCTCTAGACCCCTCACCAGTTTTGTTGCCCTTCTCTGAACACGTTCCAGGGCCTCGATGTCTTTCTTGTAGTGAGGGGCTCAAAACTGAACGCAGTACTCAAGATGCAGCTGCACCAGAGCTGAGTACAGGGGGATGATCACCTCCCTGCTCATGCTGGCTACACTAAATTCACTAAAGATGAAATGAAGCTCTACCATATGGAAGATGTGATGGAGTCAGCTGAGGAATCTGACAGCCTCCTATACATGAAATCAAGCAAAGATTGCTGTAAAACTACTAACTCAGTCTCCTACATAATGTACATTGGGAATTTCAGCCTAGTGTTGCAACCAGGCTGTAAATTTTATTTGAATATAACGATTTTGCAAGAAGACATTTAAGACTTCAAAACCAAAAGCAGTAAAGAATCTAACACATCTATAGGTAAGTTGTGATGGTTAATTACACTCTGAATATTGTATTTCTACCCTTGAAATTCTCAAGCTTCATCTTCCACGGCTTGGATCTTTTTGTATCTTCTTCTGCTAGATTAAAGAGTCAATGATTATCAGAAGTTCTTACCTCTGCAGGTATCTCTGATCAAGTCAATTCTTGACTTGTCCTTAATGAGTTAAATAACTTGATATTCTCCTACTTTAATTAACGTACAAGCTCATTCCATGCACTTTGCGCCTGTTACATCAATTAAGATTGAGAAAACAACAAAACAAACAAACAAACAATATCAACTTGCACACTAACAAAATACAGCAGAATAAGAATAAAAGGAATCTCTCCTGTTGGTCTACCTTTCTTTCTTCTGAATAGCAAAAATAGAAAATGTTTGTCATACAACAGAGATCACGATGGTGACAATGAACAACATGGAAAAATTTACTGTGTGTATCATCTAAGAAAAGGAAAGTCAAAATTACAGGCAGACAATGCACATGAAAAATAAAACAGGTTTTCTCTCAATGAATATTATTTTCCAAGTTATGACGCAATTCTACAGCAAGCAGTAAAATATCCTTGAGGATTACATATTTCTCAGAAGTAAAGTCACAAGGTACCGGTGTGCAAAACTAAACCACAACATTAAGAGAAATTATAATACTTTTTTTTTTCCAGTTTGATGTCTAACATACATTAAAAAAAAGCTGAAAATAGAAACATGATTCAGTGAAACACAAGTTTGGCATACCTTCAAGATCTTCTGACGGATAGATAGATGAAGCTTAGGTTCACAAAACAAAAATCAGTGCACTAACAGGAATAGCATGTATCCCTGTGTTATTCAGACAAGAACAGATAAACAGATGGAATATGTAGCTCCTGTTGTCCTGGTACTGTTAGACATATTTTTCAGAACTTTGATTTATTGGGCAAAAATATACTTTCACAAAGTCCTGAAATCCGCCCAGACAGTGTTTGTTTGTAACCAGTCAAACCTTGCGACGGCATGAAGATTTGAGTTGCATGTTTTAATTTGAGTTTTATGAGTGCTTTTTTCAATTGGTGCCCATTTTCCCTGGAATGACTCAGGAAAGAAAGTGTCCAGGTTACTAACAGATACTGAAAATCAGGCACAGTTATGTCTGATGGGTGAGAACATCAGCTCCCATCTCAGCAGGATGACAGATGTCAAGTGCAGGCTTTTCAGTGGCTGCATCCAGAAGCCACAGAAATCAGTGAGGGTCTTTGGTAAGTGCTGGTTTGAGGTTTTGACTATTGGAAATAGCCATACAAAAGCAAGGGGTAAAATAAGACATCTGGATTCATTTCATCTCTTATAAACCGGAATTTACAGCATAGTTATTTAGGATGTAGCAAACGTCTCAAAATCCATTAAAATCCTGAGCCAGTCAAATTTTGGCATTCATGGACAACATAATACTCCTTGATAAAGTTTTCCAGTGGCTTATTGTATGTTTGGATCAATAGCAAAACACATTTTAACTTGGATAACATGGTGGCATTATGGTAGTAACAAGACTATATGAGCATCTGGGCAGTGATTTGGCTAGTGGAAAGGCAAGGCTGGCGACAAGCAGCCTCAAACGGCTGACCTCGTTTCAGCAGGCATGTTGCAAGTCGTCAGCAAATTTGATTGTAGCTAAGTGACAGACCTTCCAACAAGCTGTTCTGAAGTTGCCCATTTGGAGCCCAAAACAAATAACTTTAGTATGGCTAATTCCTACAGTTTCACATGTCGTCTAGCAGATAACATGTTTTATAGGAAATATAAAATTGTACTCAGTTAATCACACACTGGATTTCCTCCATTAGGTCAAGCAGAGTAATTTGTATAGAGAGAAAATGTGGGACAAGGTTTACAAGAAAGCTGCTGGAGGTCAGAAGGCAGACTTAAATGGTTTTATTTTGATTCATTTTGTTTCAGTATTTGGTTTAAGCCCTTTTCTACAACAAGCATTGATCACCAAAAATTGCAATATTTGGATTTAATTTTTAACAATATTTTCAAGATTGTTCATCTTCTTTTTTTCCATCCCTGAGACTATTTGTGTCCTGAGAGAGAAGAGCAGCAACATTAACATGTAACATGACACCTGAAACTTCTGTTAGAAAATAGTCAGAATCCAGCTAATGCACTTAGAAACTCTTTCTAGACATTTTATGATCAGAAAGAAGAAACAAATACGTGATTTTCCTTCTACAGAAAAGAAAAAAGAATGTGCATTTACAGAAACTCTGGAAAAGATTGGAAAAATCAGAGACACAATATGCTGACTTAAAAAACACATCGCTATTCACCTGACCTTATGAGGCTGTGCCTCCTTTTTGAGTTGTGGTAGAATAAAATACTTTCCAGAATTTAGTGTAAGTGGGTGGTGTCAATTGTTTTATTATATATGAACATAACACTAGAGATACAAGAGCTTAATTTACTTGCTTAATTTCCATGTCCAGGACTATGGGACTTTCAGTAGGGCACAGCATTTTGTAGCCACTCTGAAAGCAATGGAACTCTCATATGTCCTACGACATCTACACTGATCTCATGAGGATTCCTTCGCTAACTTATGGCTTCTCAGGTAGCAGTAGACATGAACATATGGGCAAATGAATCAAACTCAAAAGGTTACAGTCAGCTTCTTAGACCTTAAATGTCGAGAATACAGAAGTAATTGTTGCAGTAGATATGTAGGTTCCCACCACAGTCAGGGGTAAGCAATCAGTAGAATGAGTGACTCCTACGTGAGTGTAACAGCTTTGTGGATACTAATAACTGGATGAAAAAATATATATAAAAATGAAATCTTAATTTCACATTGAATCCAAATCAAAAGCTTGCCACAAGACAGATTTCATTATTTGCCTTTTCACTAGGCTCAGACAGGAATAAAAATAATAAAAATTATCATGCACATTGTAAAACTGGGGAACAGTAGATTTGTCTACAGTGTTAAACTGATTTGAGGTCTGTAGCAAAACACTGGATGGACGTAGTTGTTGTCAAACACATTTTGCCTTGGCACAGGGCTAAGTAGCTTTTCTGTTTGGAACACTGTCTGAACAGTCATGTTTCATTTTGATTTTTATGTGAACCCCAAAGTATCCCCATGCTAGGCCTATCTTTGCCACTCATCTGACAATAGGTTTCATGTTTCAATCTGTTCTACATCTTTGTCTTATGCCTACCATATATCCACGATCCTGAATTCACAAAGACCTGCAGTAACAAAAATGATTATTACTAACAGTAGGCAGAGGAGAGGTTAACATTAAGATATATTTTGGTCAAAAGCTGTGTTGCATTATGTCCAGAGTCCAGGCTTATGAAAATAATAAAATTCTTATTTAATAAGTTACATTAACAACAAAAAGAAATATATCAATAAAAGAACCCATTCATAGATCATAAAGTTGAGAAAATACTGTCAAGTCTGCTTAAAAACCTGGCCATGCTGCTGCACACTCACAAGTATACCAAGGAGGAAATGATGGAAAGCTCCACTGATCTCAAATAACTCAATTGTTTTTCCTCTTCTAATCAAATATATTCATAGTGAGGAGCCAGAAAGGCATCATTCAACAGGCAGTGTCATTGTGAAGGCATGAAATATGGCGCTTCACTGCTAATGTAACATTAAAGATTAAAAATGTTTATTACTTGTTATTCTTCTGTTAATTGTTTTGTGTACAGAAAAATAGAAGTTGCTGCCTTAATGTGAAAAGAAAAAATCACAATGTACATTCATAGTTGAGAGCAAAGGGTTGGGGCTACAAAAGTTATGTAAATGATGCATTCCAGAGAAAGAACTTTCAAGCCCTTCGGGTTTTCAAATGGCATTAATTCAAGAAATTAGATACAAAATTTAACTTTTTCATGGTAATAATGATTTCATAAGGAAAAACTCGTTAGTAAAGGTGACAAATATGAAGTTCTATTGAACATTTAAATTCAGGAATCTTAGTATGCGCCCCTGGGATATATTTACACAGCCAATGACTCTCTGATGTTATTAAGTAATTTATTTGAGAAAGTCTCCATTCATGAGTTTACATAAGAACAACATCAGGTTTACAAAGGCTTGTGTTGTCAGTTTAGCAAATACCTAATTCACAATGACTTTTGCTTAAGATTTTCATTAGGTTGTTCAATATTATTTGATCATTTAATGTCAGCTTCATAAGATCATAATTTCCCCTATATGAAAAGAGGAAATTAAAAGGAGAAATAAATTAAAGAGTCAACTAAACTTAAATTTAAATCAGCTTCGCTATAAAAGAGAGGAAAGCAGTGTCACTGTTTGTGATTAGATTTTTCTTGAGTACAAACTATCTACGTTTGGTAACCTGAGGTTTGCTGTACTATATTTCTATGCCTGAAATGCCAAAAATAATCTGGAATGTTACATATGGTTTCTTCATTTGGGGCTGATCTGTGATGTGACAGTATCAATCTATGGCAGCATTAGTTAGAGAGGCCATCAATTAAATAGGCATTCAGATGAAAACACCTTAGATCTCTTTTGATTTCTGTGCCAATTTGTGCTGTAATCTACAGCCTCCAGCTATTGTTGCATGCAATGTGCAGCTATAACTAAAGATGACAATTCCAGCATCAAGGACCAGAGTGGATATGACAGAAAGGTATAGCACAAGATCCCTTGATGCTGAAAATAAAGCTGGTGAAAACTGTCACAGAATATTTATCTTCTTGTGGAAAATGCTGATTCATCAATACAGAACTATTTCCCAGAAATGTGTTGATTTGCTCAACTTGCTAATGAAATACAGATGAGCCTTGAATTCTTCATTGTCTCCTGGCTAGGTCATACTCTGCCATTCCTAAGTGACCTTCCCGGTCACTGAGCACCATCACAGTGCTATGCTGGTGGAGGTCTGATTTAATGAATGGTTAAAATTACAACTGATTCCTTCTATAACATGCCTCTGGCACTTTTTTTCTTTCCCAGGATGGTATTTACTCTTCACCATAGAGTTTCCTATGCTCAGGTGTCTTTCTACCCTTTTCACTCCTACCCATTCAGGCTATAACTGCAAAACACCACTCTTGCTGTTTCTGTGGGATGTACTAAATGTGTAAGCAATTTGCTCCAAATCTTGCCTCTATCCTTACTTTGTTTCTTCTGTCCTAAACCAGCTAAATCTTAAAGGACTTATGTGTTAAATTTTTTCTCCTAACCGACCCTTAACCTTAGGCCAAGGACAGCATTCAAATCAAAGGCAATGTTACAGCAACAACTAGACTGTGCAACATCTGACATTCAATATTAGCTGCCATAAGAATCTGCTACTAAGAAATGAGGCGGCACAAATCTTTTTCAAGGTAATATCTCCCATGAGAAATGAAAATACAGCTTACAAATAAAATATGCCAAATTATGCAATAACTATCTTTACTGAAACCTGTCTTCCCCACACCTAAGTCATTATTTGATATTTCACTTACATTCTTTACTGAATATGTCTACATATAATGATAGTGAACAGGGACAGGCAAGACGAGATTCAGACAATCATATTTACTAACATGCAGCACTCAATTTTAGTTGCATTTGTGTAGCGGTTCTCTGACAGTGGTTCTCTGAGGTTTTAAGGAATTCTGAAATGCAGAAGGACTCCAATCTATGTAAAAATAAGCTCTATTAGTAAGTGAGGATAGTCGCTGGATTGGAGAGAGTAGTCTAAGAGAAATCATGAGGCCAGAAAGGTAATAATCTTGGAAACATCTTTCTTGTAAGTGAGGAACTCTCAAGAACTCACAAGGAGGTCCTTATTGAAAAATGAAGAATGGAGATGATAAACAACAAAATTAGGTAAGAGTTCATAAGCAAATAATGGTTCAGCACTACCCAAAAATCTTGACATCACATATTGAAAACTCTATCTCATATCCTGTGCTGAAATAATGCAAGGTTCATATTCTTGGCTTGGCTCTACCTCCTAGCATCACCTCGTACATGTTGTACTGCTCTGGCAGTGTCCATCCAGACAGCCATGGCAAAAGAGAAGCTGATGCAGGGGAGAAAACGAGTAGAAAAGTGAGAACGGACATAACTAGCATTAGCATAGCATTAGTAGTAACAATGTGGAAACAGTGGATTTGGTAACCGAATAATACATAAAGACAGAGGAGATTTCAAATGTTGAAACTCTGCAATTTGACTGTATAGTATTAAGGCATGTTTTGGCTTAGTAACGGGAAGAAAGCAGTTAGAGATGTTTTCCAGATACAGACATGAGAGATAAGAGGGATTTGGCAGTATAAAAAGGAAATGGATAAGAGGAAATGTTCGGAAGTAAATAAAAAAGTTTAAATATATATTGTGCTCAGAAGTAAGTTGCCAATCACGAAGAAAAACATCTACATGACTGATGTGATAAAAAATAAAACCAGTGTTTTTATAATAAGAATAATCTATATGTTTTAGATTGTTTTTATTTATTCAGAAATGCCATTGAAGTATTTCGTATTTACATTTAATAAAACTGAAGATTGCAGAACAAATAGTAGGGCTGGGTTCATAGGAGTTCTGAGAGCACAGGAGAAGAGCTATTCACTGTCACAGCACATTGGCCCTCCACCTGGATTGCAGTCCCGTATGGTCCATCTTTTATGTGCAGTTTTGTCTACAATACTTGTTAGAAAGAGATAAAGACCTGTATTTCCCTTCTTCAAGTCTAGTGGTTGGCTGTTTATGGTGCTGGTGGTGTTTACTACCTTTCTATTAATGTCTTTAAAAATCATCAGACTTTAAAAATTCTTGATGATTTTTAAATTAGGTTTGGATACTATGCTAGTGGAAGAACATATTTATAAAATCACACCATCATGTTATTCTGACTGGACTGTGAAGAGCTGTTCCTCAGACTCAAGATGATAGGATAGATTTAAATGGAAGACACTGAGCTGACATATCTCTATCCAAAAAAAACCCTCTTCTACAGAGGTCCCTCACTGTAAAGAAACTTGCTATCAAAAAACAGGGTGGTTACATGGAAGAGGACTCTATTTCCATGTTTCCTGGTTCCATGGAAAAGAAAAACCTGAAATGGTAGTGGGAGAAATGAATCTTCCCTGTGAAATTGCTGAAAGTTTTTTGTAGTGTTGTTTTTCCATGTGACACTGAGACATTTACAGATCACAAGACAAAGTGTAAGAGACACAATTCCTGCTGATGAGGTAAAGCCACAGAAATATGAAGATGGAATAATTTGGCAGTAAATACTGGATTAAACTACCATGTATCCTCTGTTAACATAGGCAACCTGTTTGTACATTGGCAATTGACAAAGAAAAGGTACTATTACTGAATATTTCATAGTAGTAAATTTTGTTCTTTGATATCAAATGAAATCATACAGTATACTGTTAAAGAATTATGTCAAACTGACTTCTTAATAGTTGCATATAGTATTTGTCTATTTTTTGAAAGCAGTCTTGAAAATTGCCTAGGAAATATTACTGCTAGGGGAAGACAAAGAAGATATATTCCTGTTTCTTAAAGGTAAGACAAACAGGTCTTGCATAAAATTTCTCTAGCTTCAGACAAAACAAAAACACATCAGACTCACTGTAGGGATATGTGACCGCACATTTTCTTTCCTAACTAAATTGCCAGTTGCTTAACTTCTGAATAAAGAGTTGTACTAAAGCCCTTTAAATTTCATTTTGATTATATTGTGCATATTTTGGAAGTCCTAAAGCTGTTATTGCTGACCCTTGACTTCTGTTGAGTTAAACAAAGTTTGGCCTTGTGAGATTGTTTCCTTTGGGGGCAAGTCAGTAATATGGGCCAGGGATATTTTTGATACAAACTTGGCTTCTTTCTTTGGAAATACATACACAAATGTTAATTTCCAGAACAAAAAAAAAATACATGCAATAAGCTTTTTTTTCCCCCCAGAAGTCTGCTACTCCAGAAAGTTTTTATTAAAAAGCTCTCCTTGTTTATGCTTCCTAAAAACAGATCCTTGCTATATTCAGCTTACAGATAAAAATATCCCTGCGACCACTTCAATTAGCTCTGGTATTACTCTCCCAATAGCCCAATAAAAACTGCTACTTTAGTGTAAAACTTTAAACAAAATCAAGCCCAGCATCTTGGGGCTTGCAGTGGGTGCATAATTCAATCATTCAGAAACCCAGTGTAAACGAAATAATCATTATTTGAAGGATGTAGTTACCAAACTCCTCCCTGAAATATTGAATACTGCTAGACCACTTTCCTATATTGTTTATATGTAGATGTAGATGTAGATGTAGACGTATTAGTTCCTTGGTCTATATCTTCTAAACTTGTGTTTTGTACTCTCCTCACCTCAGTTACATATGTAGAAATCTGACCTCAGAACATTATGAAGAGAAAAAAAAAATCACCATGAATCACAGGTATCCTGATTTTGAAATAATTCTACAGAGACATTATTCTGTCTGCTATTTTCTAGCAATACAAATGTAAATTTCCCAAAACAGTTGAAGAAAAACTTATACATAGTTACGTATTTGGCATATAGGCTATAAAGATATAATTGGCAAAACAAACATACATAAAGAAATAGGAAAATATGCACAACTCAATAGTTTGATAGTCAAAAATGCATACAATACACATCCAGGTTACAAATTCTAGGCAACAGAAGCGGCAGAACTTTCCCAGAGTTTATTTTGTCCTGTGCCACTGTTAGCAACAGTCAATAATTGAAACCATAATCCTGAAATCAGGTAATGTGTCATAGATTCCTGTGCCCATGAAAGTCGAAATCACAGGGCTGCAGGAAAATTTCTGCATCCTTGTTTGACTGTATTTGAGATTGGCATGTAATGCTACTTTCATCTGCAACTCTTTGAAAGGAAGCGTAAGCTCATCTGTATGCATAAATGCATATCATTTAAGAGAAAATATTGATGTTGATTTCTATCCTTGGTATTTTATAAACAGGGAACAAAAATACAAGTGGAAAAAACTGGTCATGTTCATTCAAAGGACATCTGGATCATGATCCTGGGCAAACTGCTCTAGATGGTCCTGCTTGAATGGTTCTGTAATGACTAGTACATGTTTTTTTTTTTCAGATTCTTGTGCAAGAATGAGTACATCTGAATGTGTATTCACAGCAAGCCTAAACATCTTAATCTTGCACAACGTACAAAAGATACCTTTTCTTCCATCTATAAAGGAATTACTGTTTTTCAAGACAGAAGATAACTTTTCATTTGCCAAAATACTGCAACATTAAAAAATAGCCCATCAAAAGAGTATTATATATTAATAAAAAGGTTGATCTTGGCTAATTGATTTTCCACTAAAAGTAAAAGCGCCTGAACTGAATGTAGTAACCATTTTCTTTCAACCTGTGTGTCTTAGTACCTAGTTTTCTCATTGTGTCTGGTATGGAGCTATGTTTTGATTCTAGAAGTCAAAAAAAGCTGATAATGAACCTATTGTTTATACTTGTTGCCTGGCAGCGTTGCACAGAGCCAAGAACATTTCAATCTCTCAGCTTCTTGTATTGCTCTGCCAGCAAAGGGGTTGGGGGAGCACAGGGAGCTGGAAGGTGACACAACCAGGACAGCTGACCCAAACTGACCAAAGGGATATTCCGTACCATATGACATCATGTAAAAGAAGGGAGGGGAGTTAGCCCGGGAAGGGATGCAGCTTGGGGACTGTCTGGGCATCAGTCGGTGGATGGTGAGTCGTTGCTTTGTGTATCGGTTTGTATATAGTTACTGCTATTTCTATTTACTTTCTCCTGTCTTAGTAAATAGTTTTTATTTCAATTCACAAGTTCTACTGTACTTTCTTGCAGTTCTCTGCCCTATCCCACAACTGTGTGGTACTTTGCTATCTACTGGGTCAAACCACAACACCATGAAAGTAAGTCTTCCTGATACCATCTATTTGATGGAAGTTGTTGTGAAACTTATGTCAGAGCAAGCACAGTTGCTTCTAGGGGTCCCTCTTTCATGTCATCATTCATAATATTGGGAGTCTGGGGTAATTATGCTACTGTGTTTGGCAATCAGATGAAAATTAAGCAAAGTGAGTGAATTTGGGCCACAAATGTTTATTAGTCCAAAAAACTCCTACAATTATCACCAGAGTTTCCAGGCAAAGTAGGAGGAAGCAAAAAGGCTCACAATGGCATGTGTTTATAGGAATGTCATATCTTTGCCTAGGTGGTAGTATGCTATTTAAGGAAATTAACTATGATTAATAGTAGCAAATAAATAAGACAAAACTTGTTTAATGTATTTCAGTGTTAAGAATCTCCTGCATTAATAATCTCTAAAGTCTGTTCCATTTGTTATCTAACAAGGTGTGCTCCATTATTATTTTTATCCAGTTCATTGCTTGATTCCATTTGTCCTTTCAAAATTAGCTTGTCTAATCAGAAACCCCTTTTCCTGGTAGTTCATTTCACATTAAAAGGAGGTATTCTTGTTTGCTGAGAAAGTAATTAGATTATAATTTTGAAAAGAAAGAAATATGCATTGTAATAATTTATTTCTTAAAAATTACATGTGAGTATGAAAGTCAACATACCCAAAACAAATTAAAAACTCTAATGAATGAAAAGGTTATAAATAGAATACGTAACTGGAAAGACTCATTTATCATTGTAACTTACCTACTCCTTTTTATTCAGACAAAAAGAGCTAAATATCTGAGGAAAGAAGAAAAGATTTATGTACTTACTAAGTGATGGTCAAATAAATATTTATACTATCTGTCATTCATCTTCAAGCTTTTCAGCCCTTGTAAACAGTATCTTTTTAATAGAAAGAGATTAAAAAGTAAAAATTAACTCCAGTTTTGGTGTTCACTGTTACATTTCAGTTAATGATTAAATTGTGTTGATTTTTTTTTAAATTGCATTAATTTTTGCATGATCACAAGATTATACTGAAGTTGTGTGCATTATCATATTGCATGCATTTGTGCATTTTTAAGTGAAGGCGAGAGAATGGAGAAATTGTGTTCAGAAGTCTGGACAATATATTTTGAATTTTTATACAGTTTCTATCCTATGCATTTTATTGCTTCCCAGCATTTAAATTCACATAAAATTAGGATTTATTCCCCTTTTCCTTTTTTGTGGTTTGACCCAGCAGATAGCTAAGTTCCACACAGTTATTCACTCACCTTCCTCCCTCGCCAAATGGGACGGGGGAGAGAAGTAGAGAAAAATGTAGTAAAACTCGTGGGTTGAGATAAACACTATTTACTAGGATAATAAATAGAGTAAAGGAAATACCAGAACATATATATATATATGTATGTATGTATATATATATATATATACAAAGAGAATAAGCAGAGCAAGGGCTCACAGCCAGCAGCGACCCTTCCTCCTGGCTAACCTCTTCTGTAAAAAGAAACAGGAAGTCCAAAAAACCAATCACATGATGTTATATGGTATGCAATAGCTCTTTGGTCAGTTTGGGTCAGCTGCCCTGGTCCTGTCCCCTCCCAGTTCCCAGCTCCTTATGCCCCCCCCAACTGTTTCACTGGCAGAAGAATGCAGAACTGAATATGTCCTTGGCTCTGTTCAACACTGCAAGGTTTTATCAATTTTTTTTTTTCTCTTCTGAGGCCAAAACATAGCTTCATACTAGACAGTATGAGAAAAGTAACTTGTGTTAGAAACTAAGACACCTTTCTTTTTTTTTTTCTAATTAAATAATATTTTATTGATAAACTTGCTTTTAGCTAAAACAAGGAAAACAATAAAAAGATTAGTAATATAAAAATTATCTGAATGAAGATAAAACACAACAAAGAATGAGAGAAATAAGTGTAAATAAGATTATAGAATTTGGAAACAAACTGATATCTGAATGATAATCTTATATTATAAATATACTATAATTTGATACTGTAAAGAGTAGAAAAAATAGTTTGAAATTCTGAAGTCCTAGAAAAAATTTAGCTCTTACCTGTTCAGCTCGTTAACACCTCGAGATCTTTCTGTTTGTAGATCTAACAAAGAAAAGTACAAAAGGAAATTAAATATGCTAGATTATGTGAGAGAAATGGTTATAGATTTACACTGATTTTATTTACCTAGAAATCATTCAGATTTTCCTTGCTTTGAAATTGAATTTATGATAATAACTCAGACTTTGATCCTTTGATTACAAATCTGGATCCTGAAGTGATTAAAAATTTGGGATTAAAAGGATGCAGTTGGTTGCTATCTACGTACCAAACAGTTTGCTTATGGTGCAGTTTATTCAGTGAATATACTGAACTTAAATACAGGGAGAATAACAAATATTATCACCAAAAACTGTATTGGCTTAGAATGGAGATGAAAACAAAATGCATCTGACTCAGCAAAGAGAGGGGTTAAATGCCAAATTATCTGCCTAAGCGTGTCAATAAAAGGAAGTTCACGTGTGACAGATGGTAGAATAGGCATTAAATAACGGCCAAGACAGAAATTATTTTCATTTCCGGAAAGCACAATGTTGAAGCATATGTACAGTATAACACAAATTCTCCCAACAGCTTCAGAAGATTTATTTGCATGCTCAAAACCAGGTTTATAAGTGAGCAATACGAAAACATTAGGCAGCTTCTAAATGCCATTTAGTACTCACTCAATGTGGCAGCTCCAAATTTAGGAAGCAAAAGTTTAACATGCCAGCAATACCATGAGACTCAAAATGGCAATATAAAATGACAGGACTGAGTTTTATTTATTTTAGTCACAGGTGTGTTTGTAGCTGCTAGGACAACAGCTATCATCCAGGTACTCAGCAGGCCCTGCCTGTACTAGCCCCGTGGAAAGAATATTACTGATGCACACTTGGGCAACATGAAAAGGTAATATAAACTTCAAAATTACTGGCATATAAAATCAATGCATACTAGAATGGTTTAAAATTATGTTCCTTTTTTTTTTTTTTTTTTTTTTTTTTTTTTTTTTTTTTTTTTTTGTAAGGTATTTAGGTAAAAGATAAGTAACTGTTAGGAACGAAGATAATTCTTACTCATCCCACATAAGCTACAAGTAATAGAGATGGTAAACTACTTCTGGTGTGATGCCAATGAGTTGCTTCCTCCTTTATTAACCAAGCCACAAACCAGAAAAAACACAATTTTCCTCTCCTACAGGCTGTTTACTTCATGTATACTCATTTCTGACCTTTCCCAGGTGTCTGATCTCTGTCTGGTGTGTCCTGTCACCTAATGCAAGATCCATTCTCTTCATTGCCTGTCTGTAAAGAGCCAGATCATCAAATGGACTGTTCAGCACAGACGTAATGGAGGTGAATAAAAACCCCAGGAAAAAAGGTCTTCCTCCGGGGATGGTATACGTCACTGAGTCACATCAGAAATTAGATGAGAACACAATTTACATTATTTACATTTTTAAAATTAAATTTAATGTATATATTATATACATATGTGAGTGTATGTAAACAATCCAACAGCCCTGGACAATACAGGGCTATGAACTTCTCTTGAACAGAAACTGTACTGCAAATTGACGTGCCTAGTAGAATTAAAAAAAATTGATTTTCGTTTTCTGAATGGAGAATTTCCTTTGAAAAGAATGAATTAGATCTGTGACTCATACTGTAAGCTTTCTCCATGTGATTCTGGAGTTTTAGAATCTTTTAAATCAATATTTAAACAATTTTAATTTGGCTTAACTTTGTAAAGCATATGTATTTGAAATTCGGAATGAATATGAGATGAGTTTTAAAGGTCCAGCACTAAGTCCTATGAATTGTCTGGTTTGTCTTTTGGGGTTTGCTATTCTTTTTATAACTAGAAAATCCTTATTTTGAATAGCTCTTTAAAGTCCAGAAAGTGTCAAGGTTTTGCTCAAAATTGTACAAGGCCACCAGCCCAGGAATAAAAAGCAGCATGTTATTATAAAATATAAATTGTTCAATAACAAGCCAAGAACTTTAAACCTATAAAGCTTTGGGCTATAACCTGCTTCCCTATAGCCTCTACCTTACTGGTGAATTTTGTAATATTTCCCTTCCCACATATCCTTCAACAATTTCTTCTTGCTCCAGGTAAGATTTAAGACTTTCTTTTGCAGTACTAAAAGCTACATACAGTTCAGGGGCATAACTGGTTAGCTAGCCTAGGCTGCAGATATTCTCACAAAATACTTTGGTGTGGGCACTTTGTTTATTAGTAACTGAACTCTCTTTCCTTTTAAATAAGAGATCCTACATGTGAGATGCATCATAACATCAATGCAACAAGTATTGCACCTGGGCCTTTCTGGTTACTTTTCTTGGACTTTAGAGTTCACTGTTTGCAAATCTATGATGCAATTTAGTCATTAAATTACGTAATTCATAGAACCCTAGAAAAAACAATAGGGTGGAAGGGACCTCTGAAGTCATCTAGTCTGGTGCTCACTGGTTATTGTTCACTGTAAATGGTCGTTCTTCGATAAACTTCCACTGAATGTGACTCTAAGTACATTCCTCACATCTTGTAAATGCAAAGTAAAATGCGTTAAACCATCTCAATGTTGATTGAAGACTATTTGCTTTATTTTACAAATGGGATAAGACTGGAGCATGCAGATGGTCAAGACACATGAAGTATGTCAGCTGACTGCAATTGCTGAAGCACTTGCAGTTGTGTAAGCATATCCATAACATGCACGTAGGGAGTCTGAAGATGAACTCTCAGGCTATATATAAGGAATTTTACAGTGCTAATAATTGATAGCTGTTAAAGCTTAAGCAGTTAGAATTATGGTGATGCAGTCCTTTATACTTTACTAACTGAAGTTAGTTACTTTAACAATTTCAGCACCTTGAGAGAAAAACAAAATGTACTGTGCTGTTTCATATTGTTCTGGCACTGGAAATGGCTTATGTCTCTTCCTACACTGGGGTATGTTTTGGACACAATTCTGTTAATAATTACGGGGTTTTTTTAAAGCCCCGTTTTCTTGCTTTCTTGATTGGAACTTAAGTAAGTTGTCTATGCTCAAACACAATCAAAAATACATGAAGTCCACGAAATTAAATAAGATTGAAGTATTTTTATTACTGGTTTGAATCTTCATTTATCTGTGCAAAATGTTAACTGTTTCACAGACAGAAAAGTGAAAAACATAATGCACAAGTTTCTTCCACATTCAAAGCATATGCACCAGAGTTACAAAATCAGATTGTTTTGCCCGTAACTAGAAGTTTGGAGAATAAAATCTCATTAAGATTGGTATATGGAAATAGGTTTATGGAGTAGGTATATGGAATAGGTTTATAAGTCATGCATGTCCAGGAATAGGTTAGTTAGAGTGTCTAAGATGTCAAATATCTGTCTGACAGTATTGGATTCAGAAATACAAATAAGGATGAATTCAAAACTTGATACTCAAAAATAAATCTGTATGGAAAATGATATTATAAAGAAATGAATCTAAATTCTAGAAAGACTGATTTTTAAAACTGTTCTGATCTTCCCATGACTTGTCAACATGGATTTGGATCTAGTGCACATGTTCTCACACAGCACCTCTGAAAATCTGATTTACATAAAGCGATGCTTTTGTAAGACGTTTAAAGATTTGTCAACAAGAAGAATATTACTGCTGAAGGAATAAGGAAAAGTTTTAGAATTTCATACAATATATTCTGTAAAATTAAACTTACATGCTCAGAAAACTAAAGTACGTTTTTCCAGTGTTTATTTGCACTAGTAATTGGTACGTACCATTTTCTATGATTATATATTTATAATAGTATGCTATTTACATTATTTACCCCTGTAGGTTTCTGAATCTTCTCAATGCTATATAACCACACATATACAGAGAAGTGGAGGGAGACAGAAATGATCCTGGATGTGTGTTGCCAGCCCTGAAATTTGTTCTTAAACCTTGGAGAAAAACAACAAGAAAATCGTTTCTGATGGTTTTCATTTTATATTTTGGACTGCTATCTCATAGGTGTTTATCTGGTAATTTATCTGTATGATAAAGAACAGCCTTATTGAATGAAATTCTAATCAATTAATCATTAATTTGTGTAATCCTGTCATAAGACCACAAGGATTTTGATCAGATACTGAAAGAAGCATAGATGAAAGAATTCATTTATACAGCTTTTAATTCAAAGATAGAGAATTATTTCTAAAGTCAACTCAGGCTACTGTTTTGAAGATATCAGCATTCAAAGTATACTGTTTTTATACTGAATCAGTTGTGAATGCATAGCACACAGACAAAATCCAGAAGAACAAAAGAGGTAAAATCATTGCAAGTTAAACCTATTTTTCATTAACTTTGTCATGCATGGACTCAGGTAGGTCTGAACTTTGCAGACTTTGTAGACCATTCAAAAAATAAGAATATAAAAATTTTCCATGACTTCAATAGAATCCCTGTTGTATTAGTAAGTGATCTCTCCAGTGACCAAAATAATATCTGTAAATTCCCATGAATTTTAACCCAAAATGTGGCAGCCTGACATGATTAAAAGCTTTAAATTCTCAAAGAGCAACATGATTAAAGCAGAACTGTAGTCTTGAGTGGCACCTCACTGGTTTCATTTGCCAGTATTGTTATTTTCCAAGGTAATATTTGATTTACAAGAAAAATGCTTTCAAGTCACACAGTAAGTCCTACAATGTATCCACAAGTATAAAATCCTCAAATTGCCTTCATTTGTCAAATGCTAAAGCCCCATCTGAGATTACTCAGTGGCAGAGTAGGAATCTAATGATGGCAGAAGAAAGGAGGGAGGTTAGATTTATGGAGGTCTTAGAGGCTATACCTCTTCTCTCTTCTCTTGTCCCCATCTTGACTCCCTTTAATCCAGCACTTTGACCACAGCAATTCAGTTAAGCTTCATTATACAGCACAGATAAGTCCAGTCACCATGATTTTATGGAAACCTCTCTCATGATAATAAATTGAATTTACTTTATATTCCAAAATACTAGTGAAGATGATGAAATACCAAGCTTTAACTTTAACCAATCTTTCACCTTTTGCTATACTTTCTCTTCCAAACTGCCATGTTCTTCTCTTGCTTACACTACAGTTTCTTTCATTTTGATATTTTGAGCTGCATACAGCTAAAGATCAAACATAGAGAAGGAAGGTTTTTTTCTGTATAGTTTGTAATAGTTAACTTCATTTTGTAAAAAATCTATCTCAAGTACAGTCAAGGTTTTGTTTACCATTTGCTTGGAAAGTCTGGATCAGATCCTTAAATCAGAGCCAAATGTGAATAAAAGCAGTAAATTTGTGGGCAATAAATCCTCACTGATCTGCATTACTCAAAGATATGACCTGCTGGAATATCTTCATAACATTCTTTTTCCTTTCTTCTCCTCATCTGCAACATATTGCAGTAATCAATTAACATGATGGAATATTCCTGCACAGAGACCTTCTTGTAACTCCCATATGGTCAGAATTCCATCTTAATAGGTTTTTTTTTTTTTTTTTTTGTTTTTGTTTTTTTTTCCAATAGAAACCAAACTCATCCTGTGTTTTAGTGATGATGGAGTAATAAACCCAAGTTTTCAAAAAGGATTGGTGATTTTCAGCCCCTTGGTATTGGGTTTAAATGTTTTGGAGGAGTCTGCTAGTCAGAGAGGACTGAGCATCATTTTCCTGGGCAGCAGTCCCATGTAAACCATCAAACAGTAGCAATGGAGGTACCCAGTTTGATCATTTGCATTTGAAAGCACAGGCCTTCTTGTTCCTCTTTAGAGCAAACATAGCCAAAGTTCTTGATCTTCTGATTTATCCCTGTCACTTCATTATATCATTTGTTTGCTTTTATAACTCAAAAGAATTTGTCTGATTCAACTGTAACAAGGCAGAAAATTCGTGCTCATGTTACGTGTAATACCAAGTAGAACTTGGTTCATACAAAGAAAGAACAGTAGACGACCTAGCTGTTATCTGATAGGGTTTAGATTTGTTGCAACGAGTGTAATCTGAAGCTTAAGTGTCTTCACAAGGTTTGTGAAGTTGGAAACAATCAAGGAATTCCCAGATGTTGACCACTCTGCAATCAATAATATCAAAGCTCCCTAATCTCATCATAGGAGAATTCTCCCTTTGAGAATTCTTCCATTGAAAGAGTTCAATGAATTAAGTTTATAATACTTAGCTCATATTAGTTTTGTAATAAAATCTATTACAATCAGACATGAAAACTCCTCTTTTTTAAAACAGAAAAAAAAAAAAAAAGTTGTCAAATTAACCTTCTCATTCCTTATTTTTTCATGTACCTGACAGGGAAATATGACACAATTCACAGTATTTCAAAACAGACATGGGGCAGTGGAGAAATTACTCGGACCATGTCTGTTCCAGCAGAGGGTAGCAGTACACCACCATACTCCCACAGTAAAGGAAAAGTTTCACAGTAATATTTGTGGCTTGTGCCTTCAAGGGAAGAATATACTATGCAGATGAATTTGTTTTGGGGATGAGATGGGAGCTGGGTAATGCAATCCCCAAATCACTTCAGTGACCTTACTCAATCCACCCAATCTCCATCTCTCTTTCGTCTGAAATATTTTTCTTCCATAATTACCATCAGTTGATGACTATAAACCATAATAATACTCCCGAGTATAATCATCTGTGAGAATTAATGCTAGGTTGTCTGAAAATAGCGATCTCCACTGATTAACACCATCTGAGTAACACCATCACTATTAACTTCATCAATTACAGCTGCAGATTCATCAACAGTGTTAGTTGGGTTAAACTACAGTTTAGACTAGAGGAGGAAATGAGCCATGTTATGGCAGAGTGAGTTACATTTGCACTTACATGCTTTTATGCTAGAAGTCTCCTCCCTTTTCCTGAGTCAGGTTTTGGTACTATGGTAACATAATATCCTTCAAAGTTTGAAATTCTTTGCTGTCTCTTAAGTACAGAGTGTATTTCTCTGGTACTTTTCTCCTTTTCTCTGGGAGTTCTTTTTTTTTTTTTTTTTAGTAGAAATCAGACAAGAAATCATACATAGGCCTGCAAAAAAAGGCAGGGTGGACTTTTTCCCCTTTGCAAATCTTTTATAATCTTCTGGTTGACAGAGTAAGTAGCAAAAGTAGCAATTTGTGCAGCCTGTTTTAAACTACTGCAGTGAAAGCATTTTAACACATTGTCGAACTATATACTTTCTTGATTCAAGGCTATGTAGTTTTTTGATGTGAATAAATGTTTTTGTAAAAGAAGAAAGCAATGCATAAAAGGAAGACTATTTGTTCATTATGAAAATAATGAAAAATTATTTGTATACAGAGCGTGGTTTATTTAAAGCGCTTTTATTTTCCCTTAAGAATTTAAACCAAAGGATTATGAGGTCAAGAAGAACTTGAAGAACAAAAGCTGTTCATGATCAAGCTCTGTAGACTTACATAAACAAAAATATTTGAATAACATTTTTATAATAGTAACCTAAGTAGCTTTTGTTAGCTTCTCTAGTAACCAAAGCCAAGGATGATTTTAATCTATTCTTTCAGAAGACAATATTTAGAATACCTACAACATGGAAGCAATGTTCTGGAACATCTTTCTATTAAGAAGAATGAAGCTGAAAATGATGCCAAGAGAATTATGGAAACTGAATGTTTTCACTCAAATTGTTATCAATAATAAATCCTTACTAACACCTTAGTAGGTTTCAAAGTATTTGAGATCTGCAACAGTATCCCATTTGTCATAAGAAAATGTAGAGTGGGAACCTTGAAGCTATTCATACATTTAATTCATTGTGAAACCACTACATGCTAACTACCTAGGTATATTTGAGGAAGTACAAAGGATACTCTGAAAGTAACACCTCCTATTTTATTGTATTTGCCCATGATGTCAGAGGCAGATGTTGGTGACATGGCGGTAGAGGTTGAACCTTCCCAACAATATCCTGTTACATTTTGTTGCCATGTGACAGATGGCAGCAGAGACGCAGTCTGACAAAATGACATCTGACACGGAAGTGCTCATGGAGAAAAGGTGTGTCACTGAATTCCTCCACTGGAAAAAATTGTGCCCATTGACATTCATCGACACTTGCTGAACGTCTATGGACATCAAATGGTGGATGTAAGCATAAGGAAGTGATGGGTGGTGCATTTCAACAGTAGTGACAGAGACATGAAAGACAAGCCATGTTCTAGATGGCCATGCAGATTTTTATGAGCATGGCATGCAGGCTCTTATTCATCGTTGGCAAAAATGCATAGCTAATGGTGATGACTATGTTGAAAAACAGTGTTTCATACTGGAGAATTTTCTCAATCAAATAATGTTATTGTGCTTCCTATCTATTGTAGTTTCCATGGAAATAAATAGGAGGTATTACTTTTGGAACAACCTATGTAGAACTGGTGCCCACCTAACCATCAGGTAATTGTCAGAGCCAAGAGTTGGGTTAATTTCTTCTATAGTACCTTACATTGTCTAGTTTCCTCTTGAAAAGTCTTTGGAAAGACTCAAAACCCTTAGCAATATAGGATCACAAAATATCCAGTAGATACTGTTGTCACAATAGGGAGATTTTATGTTAAGGGAGGACAGGACAAATATCACATCAGCCTAGAAACATTAGTGCTTCCAGACACTCAATTATCAATGATTCATTCTTCTTTTGTCATCAGATATTCAGTTACCTGGTGAACAATCTTTCAAAAATCTGAGAATATTTCATCTGTGTTTTCTCGTCTTAAGTAGTTTCCTTTTTAGCTTCTTGCAACATATTCTCCCCAGCTATTCCTAGAGGAGGTGAAATGCTTTTCAGCAGTTTGCAAGTTATTAACTAGCATAAAGTGATAGAGTACAATTTATATCAATTTACAGTGAATACATTTTCCACAGTTAAAGCAACAACTGTCCTTTGAAGTCTCTCCCTCCTTTCTGCTAGGAAAGAGAGCTCATTTCCCCTATGAAGTTAGAAGCTGCTGGAGATAGATGAGCCATCCTCAGTACTCTTTTTCTTCCCAGCTGTACATATGACCACACAAGTAGTCTACAGCAGACTACAACAAGGCCCAATACATGAGTGGCATCCATGGACTTCATTAGGAGAAATGTCTTCTGGCTATTGTTACCCTTCAAGCATTTGCAACAAGACAAGGACAAAACATCAAAAATAGATTTAGGTAAGCATATTAGTTAAGCTAGAAACACATTTACTTTCTGTAATGATTTCATCCAACGGGATTAATAGATTTTATCAGGTCACTGTTCCATCTCTATCATTCACATTAAACCATTGCATTGATGTCCTGAAGGACAGTCTACAGATGGTCTGACTGGTTCTCATCAGGAGGTATCTCCAGGGGACATATGTGGCACAGACTGCATGTGTAGTGTATCCACTGACATATGAGCACATCTCAGATGCTCTCTTTGTTCCTTGTTTTTGGGAATAGTAGCAGAGTGAAGATTAAAGTAGCTGTTAAATGAGTTGCTTTGCATGAAAGGAGTGAAACAGAAAAGGTAACATTTGCAAGATGCAATAGTAGTTGGAGAATATGTTTATATTTATATGTACTGTGAGAAAGGTATAGGATCCTTTGAGGGAGGAACAAAGAGTGCAGTGTTAATTTGTTAGTCATAAGTGGCCCACCTCTACTTTTGAATACTTCTCTAACAGCTAATAGAAAACTTTACAGTAAAATATCATTCAAGAATAAACTGGGCTGTGAGGGAAAATTTTTTTTTTTTTTTGGATGTTGGTTTTAATGAAATAAAGAAACTGGGAAAGATAGAGAGTTTCTTGAGGAGCAACATCTTTTCTCAGTGCAGAATAGATTTAAAATCTTTTTGACTGATATAACTCTGAAAATCCATGACTCTAGCCTTGAGAAGTTATAATACATCATAAGAAAAAGGTGAGTCAACATGTAGTGTTTCAATTATAGGGTTCTCAAGAGTACACAGGTGGTGTAATAGGTAAGGTCATGGTCTTTCCATCAGCAGTACCCCTGCTATTTCTGCAGTTGCAATGAATGGGAAACAATAATACTTATGATTGTGTAAAGAGCAAAGTTCAGAGCAGATCGATCTAATGTTCTGAAAGGTAAATAGATAAAGATTTGTTATGTAACAAGTGCCTATGGTTTTTTTGCTCTCTGATTTATCTCTGTGTCGTGGTCACCCAGAAAATTGGAATGATCAATATATGCAATAGCAGATAACAATGACATTTAAAATATCTCCCCCCTCTTCAAGCCCATTATTATCTCAAACAAGTTGCTTGCTTTTCAAGCCAGATTTTTTTATTTCATTTTTTTAAAAATTCTAGACTGGCTTCTAGATCAGCAAATTGGATTGATTCCCAACATGAGCATCCACTAAACCTGCTAGATTATGTCCGGAACTGGGACTCAGTGAAGATGAGCTTTGTCATCATCTAGCTGCGCTCTATGCACATTAGGCCATTTCCATCATTTTTCCATATCTGTATTCAATTTCCCCAGCTTTTCCACCCCTTTGCCCACGTAGACAAAACTCCGACAGCCCTACACTATCTCTCATCTTGTTCTGCTTTTGTGACTTTGGCCTGAAAGATAGTGTTCTCAGACCTGATAGACTGTTTCTATTAGGAAGAAAAAACAATTGTGAATTCAGGTGTTTCTTAGATTTCTTCAGCTCATATGTACCAATTACTCACGATATGCTAACTTACACAATGTAATTGCCAATGTGATGTGTATTAGTGATGTAATAGAGTTTTTCACGGTACAAAGCTTATTCAGGAGTGAAAAGGTTGTGCTGAGATGGAATAGGAATGTCTCTATCAGTGATTCTAAAATAAAAGGCGCTGCTAGAGAAAAAATCTGAATGAACAGAAAGGTAGGAATGCACTGAGAAAGGAAGTGCTAAAGAGTGATCATTTTCCGTTCTTATCTCAGATATCTTTATTTCTTAAGCACTGAGGAAATTCCAAAAAGAAAATCAGATAGCAGAAGAGTAGCAAGACCAGCATTAAAGGAGCACAAGTTCAATTCAGATGAAAGCAACTTATTGAGGAACAATGAATTGGTGGTTCAGTCAATTAATCTAAAGCTATCTTCCTTAAGGGATATTTTCGGCAAGTAGCACAGACTCGGAAGGTCATTGACCGTCTATCCAACATCATGATCTGCTTTATCTTCTTTTTTCTGAACTCTTTCTGCATCTGTTAACTCAAATATTAAACTTGCAAATTGTTTGAAATGGAGTCTCTTCCTATGCTTTCTTGATGGCACTTTGACAAAAAGCTTATGGAATACAGCCACTCAGTTTCTTTAGTGGGCATGACACATGAAGAAACTACTCCCAGAAGACTTGAAGCAGGGAATGCAACAGCCTCGAGAAAAAGCCCACGCTGCCATTGCTATTCTGTCCTATTCAAAACTCTAACTATAAAACAAACTGGAATTTCTGACTCAATGTGTCTAGCAAATGTAGTTGGCCCATAGTTCTGGGTATTTTTCATGTGTTCAGATACAACATTTATCACTCAGGTTGATCACTGAAAACATATATCTGTTATAGATTACTACTAAGAGAGCCTTCACTTTTTCATTTCCTGATCTTATGCCTTAAAATTCCTAGCCTTAATGTTGTATTAATACAATTTTTTTCATTTTAATATTTTATCTTCATTTAAAATGCAGTGAAATAAGTCACTGTGATTTATACAGTAAGCTAATAGTATTGTCAGATCCATTCAATGTCCTCTTACCTCTAAGACTCTTCTCTTGGAAGTTATCAAATGAGAGGGTACTTTTGATCACCTATTTAAAGCTAACAGTGCATACTGAGAGTAAATTACTATTATATCATAATTCAGAGAGGATTAAAAAACCCAATATTTTGTAATCATTGATCTTCTATATCCCCCAAATCCAAAACATTCTTAATTATGCATAACACTAGACTTAGCTAATGCAAATATTAGGCACTACCAGCAGAAAGAATGTGACTCTTTCCTTGCCTTGTCTGTTGCAGAAGGGAAGGAAGCTCTTTCATTCCCTGAAAAATGCACATGAAAAAGAGAAAGCTGATCAAGGTGCTGTTGCCCAACTTTATCTATCTGTCATTAAGATTTTTGAAATGAGACTAGAAGTTGCATTTCCTTTGACGTATTGTAAATCATTACTGATTTGTTGACACACACATGGTTGATTTGGTGGCAACAGAGGAAAATTTTCAAAGCAGTTGTCAGACAAGAGGAAGATGTATTTGTGAGTGGAAGAGACAAAGGGGAAAACAGATAGACAGAATTTCATAAAGTTGCTTTCTTTCTCTTTTTTAAAAAAATTTCTTGTTTTATGTTTATTTGTTAAAAAGGTGCTACATGCATTAAAGAAATACAAGTGGCAAATGAAGCAATATGCGTGTAAAATTCCATTTTCTTGTTTCTAGAAATTTTTATATTAATAGGAATAACCTACATATGTAAGCAGTGAAGACAGAGGTACCAACACATTCGCACAACACAGTCTGTTCTCCATTTGAATCTAAAATGCAAGTGCTGTCCCTTTAAAGGCGACCTTGTTATCTTGGTAAAGAAAACTAATGAGGTGGCCTTTCTAGGGCTAGTCACATAATAGCCATGGTGACAAGGACCTCTATCAAGAAATAAAGCAGAAGATAAATGAGATTTTTCTAATATCCATTTCAGCCATTGTTCACAGGTGTCACACGATACAGCTTCTATTTATCATGAGACAGTAGATACTGGGCAGAATTTTGTGAAGAAAGTCTAAATTGCAACATTGTGTTATTAACAGCCTGTAAACATTCTTTACCCCTTTGTATTCTTTTCTTAACTTTGCTCTTTTTTATTTTTTTTGTTGTTGTTTTTAAATGGACAGAGAAGGTTTACATATACTTTCACAAAATGTCCACACAGCATTTTACAGTGAAATACGTTAGTCCACAAGCCCAAATACTTGCTTTATCTTTCCCAAGAAAAAAGATATTACACTTACTGCTCCTTTCTCGGCTGTCTCAATTCCTCTATTTTACGAGCTATTATTAATACAAAGTGTCAAATTCCAACATGCTTTCAATTTGACCAGGGATTCTGTGAAGAAATCTTCCACTTCTGGCCACACTGTACATATGAAGTCATCCTGCTTCAGGGACATTCTTTTTGTGAAGACAGAGGAAGTCTGGCCAATCACTCTATAAGTATTCTCACTGGGTTGCCACTTTCAGCTTTGAAATACGTGGTCTTCACAGGTAGACATGGATCTAGTTTGTAATAAAAACATTTAGAAAAGGAGTTATGTGTCACAATGACCTAGTGAGGAACTGAACTCAGTTGCTCAGTACACATCTTTCAGATGCATGCCCCATGGTATCAGTTTCCTATTGTGTTCACAAACAGTAAATCTCTGTTCCTCACCTACTCCCATATTACCTTATAGAGTGGTTCCCAGTGCGGACAGTTAAAGTAAGTCTTATTTTTCCCCATACACACAGAGTCACTGAATCATAGAATGTCTGAGGTTGGAGGGACCGCTGGAAATTCTCATCCAACCTTCCTGTTCAAAGTATGGTCACCTACATAGTGTTACTTAGGACTTTGTTCATTCAGGTTTTGAATATCTGTAATAATGGAGACACCTCAATCTCTCTAGGCAGCCTGTTCCAGTGTTCAATGACACTCACAGGAAAAATGTTTTTTATGTTTAAACTGAATTGCTTGTATTTCACTTTGTGCCTGTGGACTCTTGTCACTGGGCAGAACTGAGAAGAGCCTGACTCCCTCTTCTTTACTGCCTTCCATCAGGTCTCTTACAGATTGATAAGAGCCTTCTTTTCTCCAGGCTTAACAGTCTCAGTTTTCTCAGCCTTTCCCCCTATGAGAGATGCTCCACTCACTGAAACATCTTCATGGTCTCTTGTTGGATGCACTCCAGTATGCTCATATCTGTCTTGTATGGTGGAGCTCAGAGCTAGACAGTGGTTTGGCCAAAAAACCATTGGAGTTGCTTCATGACACTGATTCGTGGATAGCAGAAAGACATTACGCTGAGTGTTTAGACTTTGTCTACCATGAAAGTTGAGACAGAGAACATTTGATGGATCAAGTGTTCGGGAAATGCTATTCAAAACGGAGGCCAGTTCATGCCTTCCTGTAGTAAGAATTTTTGTAAAATGTTTTATGAACACAGGTGCATTATGATTAGACCTCCAAGGTGTAAGCATTCAATGAAAAGTTAGCATTGCACACAATATGATATTTAAACAGTTATCCGTTAAAATGTATCCACAACCTGAAACAGTGAATCTGAAGACTGAATACCACTGCCTTTGATTGATCTGTTGAAGTGAAAGAACTATTTTGATACATCAATGTCAGTTATACTATTTCATCTATGGCCATTTTGGTGGATGAAATGGTGCCTGGCAATGGTAATGAAATCCACTGAGTTGCAAGGAGAGGGTAGTTCTAGGGGATGAGATGTTGAGAAAAAGAAATTCAGAAAGAAGAGAGGTAGAGAAAAAGGGATGAAGAAAAGTAAGAGTAACCAAACAGAAAGGATTTGTCCAGTATGTAACATAGTAACAGCAGTTAAATGTTCAATTACTACATTATGCTGGATTTACATCTTGGTCTCGGTGAGAAAAGCAACAATGAAATGAAGCTCCTGGGCAGAGTAGGAAGTATTTATGTCCTAGTATGTTGAATCAGTTTCAACATTCAATTAATTCTTCTCATCTGAATAGGCATGCTTCACCCCTGGGACATTTCTGAAACCTTGCAGCAACTACTGAGTATCCTTCTGCTACACTTTTTGTTAATCTAAATGCATGGAAAACATGAAGGAAAAACGGTTGCTGTTTCATAGAATGAAAAGCTCTACACAATCTGTGAAGCTTTAGTGCTGTTTGTTGATCTCTGGGGTGTCAGGCAGGTTAGCCAACTATCAGCAGACTGTTTTCTGCATAACTTGAGAGGAAAGGAAAAATTTTGGCCATGGATATTGGCACATATTCCTCTCTCTCATGAAAACTCCCATTGAATCTTTAATGTCCAGGGAGAACACCTGGAAAGGCCTGTGCTTAGGTCACTGACTTGCAAATTGGATCCCTGATCTAGCTATCATGGTTGAACTTAAGGGTGGAAAATATTTTACCTAAGTATAACATTGATAATAATAATAGTAATAGCTATCTCTCAGACAGCACTTTTCATCTGTAGATCCTAATATATTCTGCAAAATATCATTATTCCAATTTTCTAAAAGCAGTAATTGAGGCACAGGTAGGGAAAATTACATGCCCAAGGTCATGATGGGAACATCAGTATGATCTTCCAAGTCTCACATTTCTGTGCTTTTCTGTGTCCCACAATGATATCTTTCTGGGACACAGGGAGTAACAGTGATGACAATTAGCATGCAGATCTCTCCCTTGAAAGGTCTCATCACATACCTGCCTGCATGGATCTCAATTTATACACCTTAGAATGTTGAAGAGCTGAGTCAATATAGTATTAATGTAACATCCTGGTGGCTGTTAGCTTCAAAGACCTCTTATCCCATTTTTCTTGAGGAATAAGACTTTGAAAAGAGAGCAGTCATGATATAGGTAAATGCCACCTTTTAAATAATGATCAAAGCTGAAATATACTATAAAGTTTCCAAGAGACATATATATTGGTTTATAGACTGTACTTACTAGATGCATTATTTTACGTATGGTATTTCTAACCTGTCAGCTCGTGTGGTATGTCAGGAGGAGAGGAACTGGTTCTGTTTTTCTCTTGGGGTGTGAAATGGAACAAAGGACAATGATGCAGTTCAGGTGCTATAACAAACAGAAGGGACTTAAGTAAATTCATGCTACTGATCTAGACTAGAGGATCATGAACAAGTCAGTAAGAGTAAGATTCCTAGTACTTTTTGCAACTGGGCCTCATTAACTTCTTTGTGCCTCTGTCAATGACACACTGAATTTCAAAGATGAAATAAAAATATTGGTTTCCTTACCTTATGGGCTTGTTGTGAGAATGAATGAATGAAGTATTGGTTTCATAAGCACTTGAACTCTACAGTACTGGAGACAATAGAATATAAAACTGTGTGGGAAATGTCTTTTCTGTGAGTTGGGACCAGCTTCACCTTACATCATTTCCAGTAGATATTTGTCTTGTCTGATGGAGGATCTACTCCCTTCCTTGTAAATCTATTCCAATGCTTTGCTGTCTTCATTGTTAGAAGCTAATTTTAATGTTTAGTTTGAGTCTTTCTTGTTGATGCAGTTTAAACTTGTGATACCTTGTATCTTTTGCATTAGCAGGAAAAGCATTATTACTTTTCCCCTTTAAATAGCCTTTCACATCTTGAAAAGTTATCATATCCCATTTAGAATACTTTGCTTTAGGCTACATAAACCCTATTCTCATAAACTATCCTCACAGGCCATAATTTTTAGACATTGTTGTTACTATGCATTGAGATCTCTCCGGGAGATCTAAAACTGGCCAAAGAGCTATGACTGAGATTTTTATGGGTATTGCACTGTCCTTCAGTGTGCTTTTTTGTCCTTCTGGGATTAGAGACATCTGTAGTTTTAGTGAACATAGCCTTTACTCCCTTGTTGAGGTTTTAGTGGAGACTCAACACAATCTGAAAGTTCTGAACACCATGGAAACTCTGCTTGCTACCTCCTTCAACTTGGATAACAGGATACTATCGTATTAATTACTCAATCAGTTTTGCACCTTCCCTCTTCTATTTTCCCTTGCGAGAATATCACATAAGACAATGTCAAAAACTGTACTAAAAAGCCAAATATACTAAAAAGTCAAATGATCTTCCTTCATATGCTCCCCTTCTGAATTCAGACCTTCCTACTTTCACACATATATTTTCTGACACAGTTTGTATTTGGTCAAACAACATTGACATCTGTAACTACCTAGATAGGTGTGTTTGCATTAAAGAGTTTCTAGAAAATAACAATGTGTGAAATATTTTATGTGTTGTCTTCAGCAGCTGGGTATTGTATATCCTTTTGACTGTTCAGGAGGAGAAAAAGAAATAGGAAAGGTAAGGTAACAGTGCTGCAGAATGATGGTAAAAGAGGATTTCTTTTTGTCCTATGATAGGCTAAGTAAGATAAAGAATGATGGAAAACACATCTGTGGCCAATTTAGGAGCAGAAATTAGAAGTTGCTTTATTTTTTTGGAACTCACTGTTTGAAAAACAGTAAGCAACAAAGAATATGCTAAAAGAAAGAATGATTACCAATGATTTAGTAATTCTGAAAAGAGTACTGGTGACTACAGGAAATAGATGGAGGTCCAGGTACTGTCTAATACCTGTGAATCACCATTCTACAGGAGCAAGAACAATTCTATGTATGGTATAAGTTTCATTGAACTTGCTTTCTTTAGTAGATATATCACATAAAACATATCTCCTCCTCCAAAGTAAACATTCTACTGCATATACTTTTAATTCTTCAGGATGAGTGCTGAAAAGAAAATCATATGACAAAAGCTAATATTATTGGATATGTGGCTGGAAGGCTTTGAAATATTACATTAGCTGTCGTGTAATAGACTTATAGAATAGTAGTTCAGTTTAGATCTTACTTCTAAATAAATATTCTCAGGGAAAAAAAATCACAGATAATAAACAGCCTGGCCTAAGACAGTTTCAAAGGCCTCCTTCCTGTCATAATTAAAAATACTGCATGTCGGGAATTGAAAATGATATTAGCCATTAAAAAAAAATCAAGATATCTAGGTATTACATTTTGCTATCCAGTGAGACTTTCATAACTTTCATGCCAATCACCAAGAAATAATACAAATAAAGCAATATTTGCTTCTAGAGAAGACATTTTTTAGTGGTTTTACTAATTATAAACTAGAAAAAGTGCTGTGTGCTGTGCTGCTGAAGTGTATTCATCATAACAATGTCCAGAGGAGGCAATTTCTGAAAACTTAGTACATTATTTTGTATGTATTTGAAAGCCAGCTGCATATTGGGGTCCATCAAAAGCAATGTGGCCAGCAGGTTGGGGGAGGTGATCCTGCCCCTCTGCTCTGCACTGGGGAGATCTCACCTGGAGCACTGTGCCCAGATATGGAGTCCTCAGCACAGGAGAGACATGGATCTGTTAGAGTGTGTCCAGAGGAGAGCCACTAAAATGATTCAAGGGATGGAACATCTCCCCTAGGAGGACCAGCTGAGAGAGCTGGGGCTGTTCAGTCTAGAGAAGAGAAGACTCCAGGGAGAAGTGGTAGCAGCCTTTCAGTATCTAAAGGGGGACTACAAGAAAGAGGAGGACAGACCCTTTAGCACTGCCTGTGGTGATGGGACAAGGGGAAATTTAGACTGGATATAAGGAAAGAATTTTTTACAGTAAGGGTGGTGAAGCACTGGAACAGGTTGCTCATAGACCCGGTGGAAGCCCCGTCCCTGGAGACATTCAAGGTCAGGCTGGACAGGGCTCTGAGCAACCTGATCTAGCTGTAGGTAGNGGAGGACCAGCTGAGAGAGCTGGGGCTGTTCAGTCTAGAGAAGAGAAGACTCCAGGGAGAAGTGGTAGCAGCCTTTCAGTATCTAAAGGGGGACTACAAGAAAGAGGAGGACAGACCCTTTAGCACTGCCTGTGGTGATGGGACAAGGGGAAATTTAGACTGGATATAAGGAAAGAATTTTTTACAGTAAGGGTGGTGAAGCACTGGAACAGGTTGCTCATAGACCCGGTGGAAGCCCCGTCCCTGGAGACATTCAAGGTCAGGCTGGACAGGGCTCTGAGCAACCTGATCTAGCTGTAGGTAGCTATCCTTGTTCATTGTAGGGGAGTTGGATTAGATGACCTTTAAAGGTCCCTTCCAGCTCTAAAGATTCTATGATTCTATGTCTTGAGTAATAAATTATACAAGCTAACCATCTCAGACCACTCTTACGTTGAACAGATTTCTGAACATAGAATAAATGTTGTCATGATTTGCATGTGCAAATGGCTTAAAGATTTCTCTTATCAGGGCAAATGAGCTCCAGAATATCATGGTGGGGCTCTTATGTCATCCAAATTATCCATTGTAAAGCTACCTCTAATGTATCTGTGCTATATGGTAGTCACTAAGAGCACTGTGATTTTCTCTGCAATCATAAGGTAGTTGAGAATTAACAAACAGCCTTTTAGTGTGTGCTGTTGGTGATGTAAAGCACTGTACATTGATATTTCAAGGTGAAGAAACACTTCTAGAAGGTTATCTGGAGAATATTTACTGTTATTGGCATGTGACACCCCGTGGGTGATTTGCTGGGATTCAAATCTGTGATCAGAATCGAGAACGGCACCAGCAGTAGGCAACAATGCAAAGTGTGTTGTAGCACATCTTCACTCCAGATGATGACTCTCTAGAGCTTAGTGCAGGACTTATTTATGTGCACTCAATAGATTAAACAAATATGCACAGGATGGAAAGAAATGAAAACAGCATTCAAATGGAATTTTGTTTGAGATCATCATGCCAAATATACTCAGAAACCTACTACAGGATTCCCACTAGAATGCAATAAGACAGAAAGAGCTCTTTCTACACAAAGTTTGAGACTGAGTTCCATTTTCATAACTGTTAAGAGAAAATGTAAAAGTAAATGGATAAACAACCAACACTGCTAATTCTCAAGGTTTTATATCAGACCTTGCCATATTTATTTTTTCTAGCTTAATGACTTATGTAACTTGAAAAAGATATCTGTTTTAATTTCTTTATGGTTGTAGAAGAAATCTTTTCCCGTCCCAAAGAACTTTAATATCTCAGGAACAGGGCAGGGAGCAAAAAGCTCCAAAAGCAGCATGGGAAGGTATTTTGTGTTTTTTCAGAATTTAGGAATTATTTATTTCATACTGACCTTATCGTTTTTATAAGCTACTGTCGCTGAAGCTGCTTATAAAGCATTATCCCAAAGAACATGGGTTGACACTTTCTAAAGCTCTGCTGTAAATACAGTTTTGGTGTTCTATTTCTCTGAAAATTTTACCTAATTTGGCTTTGAAAGAGCAAGAGTGGAAACTACAATGCTAGTTTGGGTAGGCAGTGCAGAAGCTGTGATGCAGCTCATGTATCTGGTGTGAAAGGGTCTGAAGTCTCCCAAGAGCAATAGAGTTAGTGAGCCTCTGTGGTCACAGAGATTGCCTAACAACCTGAAATCTGCTATGCATGGTTACATGGATGTTGTGAGGCTTTAATTAACACTTGGAAAGCATTCTGAGGTCCTCAGATGACAAGGTTTACAGATCTCCAAATGGCTGTTATTATATCCCCTCTGTGTTTGGGATGGCAGATAGCCAAAAAGAAGAAATGTTCAAACTAAAACCTCTATTATTTCTCAGCTACTATAGAAAAAGGTGGATCTGTATCCAATTTAGTGAGTGCAAATTACAAGTGGCTTTGTTGTGATTCCTCTGTACTTTTGAGCGTGATATATGTAGCCAACAGCAAGCTGCCTTACTGCCTGAATATGTACTTATTACACAGCAAAATCAGAGAACTGGATGTAAACTCTAATATTTGACTAAAACCCATCTATCTGTGACACTTCTTTGATAGAAAATACCGTAAACAAATCATCTCCTCCATCTGCAACTTAGCTATTTTTGAAAACAGTGTTCAACTTGTCAGACCTCAGCATATATGCTGAAAATAAACTCCGAACAAAACAATATCCTCTAAAAACAATGCATTCTATTTCACACTCAATTCTTCCCTGGAAGAAGTTGAGCTATAAATTGCAGATCTCCATCATGAATTTTAAGGCTTGTTTTAAATGTACCCAGATATTGTTGTGATGTAGCATTAGAAAACTTGTATAAGAGACGTTTGCATTCAGGTCTACACATATATGAACACAAAGAATTTTCTGAAAAAGAAGAGTTTAACCTATGATAATTTTCTAACTCTCTTGCTCATGAAGACTTTGTCATGAAGGACAGATAAAACCCATTGCTAAGTTTCCAGTTAACTACACTAGAGATAGTGGCAAATTGACCAGAATCAGCAAGATAGGGTTTTGTGCACCCTGGCAGATCAGTAACTTGTGTTTTCTCTTTCTATTTCATCTATGTTCTGACATGAGTTTGGCTCCTACAGCCACACTAACAGATTCATTGTGTGTCAAATGTAAAACAAAGAGTAGCAACATTGTCCTGATACCATTTGCTGCCCAGGAGCAACCGGTTGTGGGTAACACTAACCTGCAGTGATACATGTAGGCCCACCTAGGCTGGTTTTACAGCCTTAACATCACATCCCTTTGTGTGCATGAAAAATACAAATATTTACACATTTCATTTGTTTCTTGAGCCCTGAGCTGTAATAGGTACCTCTTGTAGGTACCCATGTGCTGACCTCAGTGGCCATCTCAGTGGGATTTCTGCATCCTACATTGCTCAACAGCCACAGCTTGAATGATCCAGAGGTGCTTGGGCAATGTTACTGTAAAAATAAATAAATAAATAAATCTATTCTCATTGGCAGTAGCATTGTGGTGGCATCCCCTAACTGACTTCCAACATACCAATAATTAAGTTCATGCTCTATTTTCATTCTGTGCCTTTGCCAGGTATCCCCAAAGTTACAATTGTAAGACACAGTGTCAATCACAGAGCTTAAGTGTCAGCTTTGAAACAAGATGTGACTATATGGACCTGTCAATAGCAAAAGAAAGCTGGTTTTCCATGTCTGTGCATGTATTAGTGGTCATGACCAGCAATTTGGCATCTAAAAAGTAATTAATTAAGAGGAAAATGACAGTGGATTTATCCAGGAAAAGATGTCTCCTGATATAAAGAGAGAAGGGAAAGGGAATAAAAAGGAAATGGAAGGGAAACTGCAAATCCTACTCTTTCAGCTCTTTTCTGGACAGTTAGTAGAGAAATACTTCAGGTAGCCAGAGGTAGTGATAAAACTGACCTCATGTGTGGGCACTTAGGTCCTCTTTTTGAGTGGCTGAGCTGCACTTGTTGACCATGGAAATGAACAGAGGTAGCAATTATTTTCAGTTCTACCTTTTTTGCAGGGGTTCAGGAGAAAGACATAATTAATGCATTCATATGCTATCAGTAAGTGTATTTGGAGGGCATTAAATTCTCATTTCCACCAAACTTCCTTGCATGATTTATCCAGCTTAAGTGATATTGATGTGAGTCATATGCTTCTATTGTGTTTTTATGCTAAAAACATTTCTACAGTGTAAACACATACAATTATATTGCAGATGACTGATTCATCTCTTTTTCCAAATTGATCTATACCACTGCCATGCAAAGCTATTAGCATAAGCAAACTCTGGATCAGATTTTATTGCAAAACTCAAAGCTGCTTTAAAAAAGTAGATACAGAAATGTTAATATATGCAGCAGAAGGTATTTTAAATAAATATCTGTCAGATAGCTAAATCTGTGTCTCGCTAGTGTTAATTATGGAGCAATCAGAAAAAGACAGGGAAAAGAATACTTATTGCAGGTTGAAAAGCCAGTTATTAGGTCTGTATCACAGCAAACCATGTGGACTTACCTTTAGAAACTGTGTTCATGATGATGGATGAAGTTCTTTATAAATATTTTTCAAAGCACATTTGAATTAGGGATAGTGGTAAGTGACAGGAAACAATACTAAAGCAATTAAAAGCAATAGATAGAAAAAAAAAAAAAGTGATCTAAGGCAAAGACTGTTACCATTTGTCCAGCTATAAGCAAAAAAAATGAAGTCTTTGGGGGTCAATGAGAACTAACCTAGCTGAAAGCTATATGTTCATATAGCCTAAAACAATGAGGCATTTGGGCAGCTAGTTTCCATTGATTTCCATAGGACTTAAGACTCCAGACACTTGTACGGATCCACGCTTGAAAGCTTTGCTAGATTTGAGATTACAAATGTGTTGGTTAGAACTAACATGATCATTTGTTCCGAGGGATTTTGGAGACTAATTTCCATTGACCCTCAGGGCTAGACTGAACATTAAATTAATAGCTCTTCTCTGAAATCCTCTCATAAAGTACTAAGTTTTGCTTTGACTTAGTTGCAAAAGGAATGGTTAAATATGCCTATCTATTAAATAATATTCTTATATGTCTATTTTATATGAACCCAGGGCAACTAATGTGAAATTACTATATGCCAAACATCACTTCTTTGTGATCTACTTGTAGTTTATAAATGATGGGCCCTTCTAATACGAAATGAACCATATAAAGCGATTTGACAGCAAAGAAAGGTTTGAAGCAGATACATCGGAGTAATCTCATTTCAGACATTTTGCACATGATCAAATTCATCTCTGCATGAGCATCCACCATGCAGACATCTGGGTGACCAGAACTGCATATGGGAAATCAGCACGGTGGCAAATTGATGATTGCATAGTGTCTGTAATGAACAAGAAGAATAAAAATTTTTACCCCCAAAGAACCTAAGACTTAACAGAAGGAAGCTGATATGTGTGAAAGATGGCTTGGCTTATTATTGCCCCACATAAGTCCACAATGTTGCATATTTCTACTGGTACAAGATTTTTACCAATTGTTCTGAATGCAGTAAGAAATCAGTGGATCAAAACCAGGGAGAAAAAAGATACACATCTCTGTCAGAAATCACTGAAAAAATAGTAAAGGATTTGCATTTTATTTTTGTAAGAAATCAAATATTAGAAATGAAGATATTATAATTGCTGTCTTCCCACTCTAGTCCTCTTCACAATGAAAATTGATGTCACTGTTTCTACTGTTTCTACTATTGGAATGAACACTGACATTAACATTAACTGGAAATGAAGTGCTGTCTTCACATCCGCGTTTTCACCAGAAAATAAGAAGCGATTATGGTGACAAATACACACTCCCACTCCTGCACATACATGTTCTCAAGATCAAAGACATGCAGTGAAAAAGACCTCTTTTTGGTCTCCCATTTCCACTATAGAAAAGTGCCATTCTTGAGTATTCTGCAGGAAAAGAGTCACAAAATTCAAAAGTACTGTATCCAAACCCATGAATGTAATGCATAGTGATTTCAGAGTGCATCCATATTCCAAAATGCAGTCTACTGGTGCTGACAGAAAATACCACACAGAAATGCATGAGATTGTAGGGTGCCTGAAAGAAGAAAAAAATGATGATTTTCTTCTTTCTGAGCATAACTTATCTCAGCTGATACATTGGTGAGAGCTTTTTACATTGGTAATGGCAATGTCTATGCATTTCTGCATAATTTCCCAAGGTAAAGCTCACATAAAAAGAGATGTATAGATTATTATACAGGTTTCTTGTGCTTTTCACACTATTTTTATCCACTCTATACATCAAAACACACTGTTCTCCTGACATAAGTCAATGTTGAGATCTGTTGATGGCAGACATCTTTAGAAACCACGGAATAGTAATGTTCATTATCTATGCATTTTAATACGTTTTTCCAGGTGTCCATTAGATCACTGTCACTAAGATAGCTGCTGATTAAAGGCAACTTAAATCTTTCAGGCAACAAAGCAACCAAAGAGGCCAAAATGGTTGAAAAGACACCTAGCCACTTGCATTTTAAAGGGTACTCTCATTTTACATTGACGATTGGTTGAGCCTTTGGTAGCCGTTTTGTCCCACAAATATACTTCTCTGCAATGTGAGGATAAGGAAGTTAAAAGTCTCTAGGGCTTAAGTTACCTAAACCTCAAGAAGCAGGACCCTACTTGTGATGTCAGTGTTTCTTTCTATGATGTTGCTTTGATATTAACTAGGCCAAAAGAGAAGATGTCTCACTGAAAATAGCAACTCAGATTTGTGCCATTGTCTTAGTTTCTAGCTGGGACAAAAGTTATCTTTCTCACAGAAAAGCAGAACTGATAAATACTGATGTTTTCACTGCTGTACAGAGACGAAGACATTTTAGTTTCTCAGGTTCTTGTATTGCCCTCCCAGCGAGGGGGCTGGGGGGGAGTGGGCTGCACAAGGAGCTGGGAGGTGAGAGGACCAAGGCAGCTGACCTAAACTGGCCAAAAGAATATTCCATACCATATGACATCACATGAACTATAAAACTGAGGGGAGACTGGCTGGGCATCGGTCTGCAGGTGGTGAGCAATTGCTTTGTGCATCTCTTGTTTTGTATATAATTACCATTACTGCTTTTTTATCTATTTTCCTTTTCTGTCTTAGGAAACAGTTTCTATCTCAATCCACAAGTTCTACTTTTTTTTTTTTTTTCTGATTCTCTCTCCCATCCCATCTGGGAGGAGGGGGAGTGTGCGAAAGGCTGTGTGGTGTTCAATTCTGCTGGGTCAAACCACAGCAGCCATGAAATTTGAGGGAAAGTAAACGTGGAAGTGCCTGGTCTTCTACTTACTTACGATTTCTAAGGAATATAAATCCTAGTACTTCAAATGAGGGATAAGTTAAACCCTGACTTCTATTTGTTACAGTGTTAAAGCCTCTCACAGAGCAAATAAAGGTAGAAACAAGTGTACAAAGAAAAGGTGGGGTTAAAGACTCTAAGGAAATTAAGGTTTATGTGAACATTTTGCCTATTTCCTGAAATTAAGAGGCTCATGGATTTTAAAGCCAGAGAAGGCCATTATGATTAACTAGTTCTACCCCTGTTTAGTTTGAATTTCTGCATAGCACAGGCCATGCTTCATCCAAGGATTTCTGCCTCAAGCCCAGCTATACGTTGTTAAACTAAGATGTATGTTTTACAAGCACATATGATCTTTATTTAAGAACTACAATGACACTTAATAATTTGTCCCAGTATGTTAGCTCATTATACAGTTAAGAAATAAATGAGTTTCCTTCTATTTCTAGTTTGAACTTTCTTGATTTTAGCACGTAATTATTAGACCTTATCCTGCCACTGTATGCTAGATTAAAGGCCCCTCCAGACTCAGCATAAGTACTTGCGCAAATAGAGGCTGTGATTTAAGTCACTTTAAAATCCATTCATTTGAACAGTTAAAGAGAACTCCTTTGAAGTTTCATCCAGGATCAAGATGGCTTCTTTGGTGCTCCGGAGATAAGTGATTTTTCTGAATCATTCTGCAGTCAAAATACTGTTTCAGGGGACAGAATGAAATACCATTTAGTAAACTTTTTGAATGCAGTCAAATCAGACCCACAGCTTTCAGCAAAGGTGTCGTACTGACCAAAAGGGGAATCTGTGATCTTTTTTCTCTCCTTTCTAATACTGATGATGAATAAAAGGAAAATACTTTTAGAAGTATGGATACTTATCTAGAGAGGATTAGAAGATTAGAAGATTAGAAGTACCTTGTGTTATGCAACGTAAGGTCTTGATATTGGATGTGATTGTGTTCTAGAGTAAGGCACTTACATGTGCACTAGTTACCAGACCCATCAAGACAGTCAGCTGAGATCTAGATAATAGAATCAGTTACCTAAAGTGTGATTCATCTAACAACATGCAGTTATCTCTTGTGAGATTTCCTGTATGATCCTCTGGATTTCGTAAGCTATATTAAGAGGGGCTTACTTCCTATGCCTGTGTATTAGCACTGGGATTACTGGAGATGCCAAAGGTGCCTTGTCTGCTCTTCGTCTACAAGTACAGACGGGCATGGATCTTCCACAGCTCTCATAGGTCCTATGTTGTAGCCAGCAGTATGTGTGAATGGAGAAGATACGCTTGAGCATCACCAGCTACAAAAGGTGCATAACGGCAGGCAACTGAACTTGATGGTCATGATGGCTTAGATACCCACCTCACAGATACATGGCTGCACATCAACATTGAAATTTCGGCATCTACAAATCTACTGAAAGTGAATTGCCTAACCTTAAATTAGCAGTGTAGGGAGTGCATCCTTTACTCCATCACCCATTTGCTAGAGTCATTCAAGGTGGAATATATGTGACCTAAAATTATGGATAGGATTTATCTGTCTCTAACGGACATTTAGAACTAATTACATGTTGTGGATTATCCTGGATTGTCTCTAGCTGTTACTTTACAAGATCTTGGGCCTACTGTAAACCACGTGTCGTACCTGCTACCCCATGTACATGCCTTGGATACCAGAGAATTTCTCAAATGACCCTGTAAGTCTATTTTAGGCAACTGAATCCTACCCTATATGTCTAAAATGTGAGTTTTTGATATCTAAACTAGACTATAGGCTTTCTCTGGAGTTACTAGAGGGGAATAGGCACCTTCAGAAGATAATTCATCTATCCTAGTAAAATTAACTATTTTGTAGAAAATTAATTACCCTTAAGAGGCAATAATTTTTTTCTGTAGACAATGCAGGGAGCATGTCTAGTTCAGATTTAGAGAAGCAGTCAGTAGATGCCCAAGCAATCAGTAGATGCTAAGACATGAACCCTATCCCAAGTGAATGAACATTCATGTCCTTTGAGAAGAAATGACTTGCTTTACTCGAAAGTAGCCCTAAGCTGTTTATAGAAGATTTTTGTCCTTTCATCAGACGAGTGGCCATGATATTAAAGCACAAACACAAAAAGTGATTATAATCTGTATTTGACATACACTAAAACCTAACTGAATATTAATTTACAAGACAAAGAATGTTATAATAGGCTGTCAATATATTCAATTTAAAATGTACCACATACAATCAAAGAAAGCTACCCAGGGGATTACACTGTCTGAATTCCTCAATAAAATGGCAACCTTTAGATGTATTAAATATTACATTTGGAAAAAAAAAAAAAAAGTGAGAATGAAAATCTATAGCTAAGAGAAACACAAGCCCAGAGGGAGAATTCAAGATCTGTTTATGTGTAATTGGGTTTTGCTTTGTGAAAATCTTGACAGCTAGAGAAGCTGCCTTACTTGCATGAGACAGTTAATCACATTCACGGACCCACATGCTGTTAACTGCATACTAAACTCCTAAAGATTTACAGCCTTTCATCCAGTTTTACCTCATTTATACCACACATTGCCCTATACAAGTTGTCCAGCACGTATGGGGGATTGGAATTTTAGCATTATCTCAGTATTTTAATGGCTAATCCAGAATCATGAAACTGAGTCTAAGCACTGTCACACACCCTGAAGTAATTTAAGTTGTGACATTCTGTAATTCATACTGTAAATCAATGAAACAACTGATATATTTTATAATTTAGCACCGGCATATGAGTTTAATAAAAATCAGTACAGACAGATAAAACTTTGCATTAACGTTTTATTTACCACATTTTCATGATCAATAGTTTACAGTAAGTTATGGCACATTTGAAAAGAGATGACTGCACTTTGAGCAGAAAATTAGCTGTATTGTGAAATATTGGTATATTATACTCCTCCTAACTTCACAAGGAGTAAAATAAACAGAAAGCTTCTATGGTATCTGAGCTGGGTAACAGGGAGCCTACTCCTTTCAGTGCTTCTCTTGATTTCAAATTTGGGCTTTATCTTTTCAAATTCTGAGCTGTTTATGTCTCTCTTGTCCTTTCTTATTAGCATTTTGCAGCACTGCCTAAAAGACTTGCTTTTTCTTCACTTCCCATTTTGATATTTCGTTCCTTCGATTTCTCCGTAACTGTCTAATTAGGGCATACTGTGGAATAGGTTTGAACTCTCTCAGACTGAGGATGCTTAACAACATTCTTACCTTGAGAATTTCTACCCAAGGCCCATTGTTCAAAATAGCTATTCCAAATTATTAAATTGAGAAGTCTCTGTGAAGAAAAACATAGGAAATAACAGATGATGGAACATGAGACTTTGGAGTCTCGTGATGGATATTTGCTGAGAGGTTTTCACTGTCAAATATTAACATTGTTTTACTAAAACTTGAGAACCTACACCTAGGGAGAAAAAGAAATGGAGAAGAGGAGAAAACAAGTCCACCTTAATTAGTACCCATTACATATGGTCAGTGAGGAGAGATGGTTACCTCATAAAATGTAGTTTTGTTCAATTTTGAATGGTCAGTTTGAAGGTTTTGGAGTATTCTAACTGAGAATATCTTGAAGGTAAATCACTGCCTATAAAAGCAAACCATGGACCAGAAGCCAGAGTTTATGCTATTGAAGAGAGCTAGCAAAAAGTGGATAGCCAAAGGATTTCAAACCTTACATTGGGATTATTTTTTCTGTTGTTGTTCATACATTAGTATAACTGGAGGAATGGAAGGCATTCTCATCCAAAATGCTTCATGTACTAATATTATGCAAGCCTTCAGGCTTCTCTGGACAGGTCAGCACAGTCTGCATTATTAACTAAACATGGATAACACTGAAACTACAGTGAAAGATGCTTTCCAATTCTGCATAGCAAGTATTTCTGAGCGTATTTGGGTAACTAAGGTCATGTACTGAGTAAAGTGATGCCTAACGAATGTGTGTATCTTTACCAGTGGCCTCTCTTGGAAATGAGGCAGGCTGGATCATTGAGTGGGATTTAGGTTTTTGAAGCCTTAGTCCCAATTTAGGTGTAACAGGGATTTAGACATTCCATTTCACACTGTCTACTTAGAGAATAAGCTTCTCACAGAGAAGTGATATTCAGATCGAAAGACATATCTCAGCATTTAACAAGTAAATAGAAAGCCCTTGGTTAAAGCAGGAGTGTAAGAATAAATCTGGGATTCCAAGCTAGATGAGAAGGAGACTTTAAGATGCTGGGTGTGCATTTTGCCCACACATCATCTGCCCAACTTTAACAAAGTCACTTTTCTTCCTTATTCCTCTGCTCTTACATATACACTAAAGAAAAAAATTCATCCTTGTGTTCTGTATATAATATGTATTATTCTTTAGAAATACCAGCACACTCAAGAGATGCAGCTAATATAAAACCCTGGATGAAAAGCTTTTATGCTAAACAGAACTTCAGATTAGCCTCTACGCCTAAATTTCCAAGTGTAAAAGATTGAGATAATGCTACTTTCTTATAGTCTACAAGGGATTTTGAGGTCTGTAGATGATGCCAGCTTATATAAGTATGATATATGTAATGTAAACAGAGCCTATGTAAGACTTTATGAAACACCTAAACCTACATATGGCAGGTAGATTTTGTCTTAATTTACCTTTCTCAATTTCATGCCAAACTATATAATTTCTTGCAGTGCAGTTTAAAATATTGTTTTGACTGAAATCCGTTGAACACTAATTAAAAAGTGGAAAAGGTTTAGATTGGAGAGTTTTTTAATGCAATCAGTTAATAAAATAAATCCAAAAGCTGTTATAATTATCAATGTTAGCAGCAATCCATTACTTCTTTCTACTTTCATGCCATATGGTATGCTCACTGTTTTATCTCTGCTTTAACAAGCGGACTCTGACACCAAAAAATATTGCAGAAAGGTTGAACAAAGCTGAGGGGACAATCCTGTAGCCTACCTAGAACAAGACTAGTAAGTAAATTAGTACCAATTTAATTTCTATGCGCTAGCAGTCTAAAAAACAAAACCCTCAATTTTTCTGGAATTCAAAGCACACCATATATCAAAATATTAAAATGAATAAAAAAACACAACAACTAATCTGTTTGCCATAAAGCAAGAGCAACTGTTTTTACCTAAAATAATAGTAGGAGAATAAACAGCTGTATTTACTTTTTTTGTCAGAAGTAGTACAGAGTAGTACAGAGTAGTGTGATGCAAATCATTTATGAAGACATAAATCGTGCACATTGTTTGCTCCTTAACTCAGTATATACTTGACATTGAAGATATTTGTCTTTTTATTCTCTGAGCATGTTATAATTTGTATCATTTATGAAGTTTTAAAAAATATCCCAACATACATATGTCTAGGACAATGAGAAAAAAGGAGAAACAGCTGTGAAGGGTTATGAATCCTGCAAGAATTTTGGGAGAGTTTTAGAGAATACTGTTCTTATGGTACTGTCTTTCTCCCCAAAGTATTTCAAGAAGAATACTGTGACTCTGTGATTGTGTAGGAAAGTTCAATTCTATCCCAGCATAAGTGTTTAGATTAATTTTTCCATTGCTTTTTGTTGTCAATTGAATACAAAGGGGGGCCTACGTTAACAGGGTCTGTAAGATTTAAAGTATTGCATTAAGACATGAAAGCTTAACAACTCAGTCCATGCTCTATTGTATTAAATATTTTTTATAAAGATGTGTGGGACACTGAACATGTTCTTGCTCCACCAGGTAGCTTGGAGGATGAAGCTGGAGTAACCTGGGAGACATCTTGTGGAGTTTTACTGAAAAAAAGTGTTGAGTTGGTGAAACACATAGCAGTTTTGATAGGAAAGAATCTTTCAAAGAAGAAGTAAAAGAAAATGTCACTCCAGAACTGTTATTAACTTGGTGGTAGAAAGTGAACCTGAAATGAAGAACAGAGCTTCAGATTCCTTGGTTTGAATTATATGTAAGAGGAATCAGATTTTAGCACCCTACTGGAATTCGCTGTTATTCCCCTATAAAGTCTTTCTCTCTCAGAAAATCTTTACAGTCTTAGTTTCATTCTTGCTTGGAACACATAAATTTCTGGAATCTCATAACCTCTTTTCCCTCTGCACAGCTTGTAGTAACTACTGCTTGTAGTAACCATAACTTATCAGACAGCTGACAAGAAAAAAAGTATTAAATTCTCCTATAGCTAGAGAAGAAATATATACAGGGACTGATCCAAATGTCACTTGAAAGCATGAAACATTTTAAGGGACTGTATTGTCCACATATAAATTTCACATATATGCAGACAGTGCTTACAGATATACGGTATGTAAGCTACACCAATATTTCCAAATATTGATATATAAATCACTGTAACAGAATAATTCAGAATAGAAGTATTGTCCTTTTATGTTTAAATATCTCTGCACACCTGAAATGCCATACGAACAAGCGGAAATTACATGTTTATGAGCACCTTTTTATGAAGAGTAGATGCCATTTATGCCTATGAAAGACAGGAAGAAGTACATATGTAAACAGTTATATAAATTCATTAAATAGTTTGTTATGTGCACATCTTAAAACATAAATTTTCAATTTGCTAATCCATCTTTTTCCAGACTCTCTCCAATATTGGAGCTGCAGTGAGAAATCCAGAAATCATTATCCAGCCTTCAATCAGTAGCTAACACATCAGGGTAACTTGCTTTATCTTAATAGTGAGATAGTGACTGGCAAGAGAAATAACACTGAGATAAGACTGGATTCATATCGCTCCTTGTCAACATTCTTGGCACACCACTCGTTTTTTATTCTTGAATAGAGACCCAGTCAATCCTAACTCACAAAATTACTAGTGGCAATGCCTGCAATGTTGTAGAGGCTTTAATGATATATCAGTTTTAGAGACATTCGATTCATAACGTTTTATAGAACAGTTTGCAAAAGGATAGGACTGTTTAATTCAGATGGAGAAACAGATTTCATGATGTTCTCACACCTCTGAGGACGTATTTGAAAGACTGTCATCTTTGCTTAGTACGTAGCAGGGTTAAACTTTTTCCTATCATGCGATAGTGTGGGATTACCCAGAGGGAGAGAGCAAGCTACTTTTCAGTAAAGTCAAAGGCAGATCTAAGTTTGTTCTCAGCCACATATGGCTTGTTCATGAGGCTACACCTGGAGTACTGTACCCAGTTCTGGGATCGCCAGTACAAGAGAACATAGTGGAAAGGATCCAATGGAGAGCCACCAAGATGACGAAGGGACTGTAACATCTCTGCTATGAGGGGATGCTGAGAGAGCTGGAACTGTTCAGCCTGGAGAAGAGGAGTCTCAAGACCTCATAAATGTCTAAATGCCTGAAGGGAGGATGCAGAGAGGATGGATCTAGACTCTTTATTAGACTCTTTTCTTGCCAGGACAAGAGGCAATGGGCACAAACTGGAACACGGGAGGTTCCATCTAAACATCAGGAAGTATTCCTGTGCCGTGCAGGTGATGGAGCACTGGCACAGGTTGCCTAGAGAGTTTCTGCAGTGTTCTCCTTGGCGATCTTAAAAAGCTGCATGGATGTGGTCCCGGCCAACTGCTGTGGGTGTCCCTGCTTGAGCAGAGGCTGGACCAGATGGACTCAGAGGTCCCTTCCTGCCTCAGCCATTCTGAGGTTCTGTAAGTACTTGAGAGTATTTGGTTCATAGTCCTGCCGGTGCCCAGACCTTTAAGGGTATAAGCCACAGCAGAATATTCCCCAGGCTCACCGTGTGCCAGTCCCTGCTCTAAAAGCCACAGCAAGTCCCCAGCAAGTCTTGTACTTTGACCACACCAAGTACCACTGGCTAGTCACTGCTCAAATATGCTTTGCTAAGAAAATGAAGTATACTGAATCTGATTTCCTTCACAAGTTTACGATTGATCAGAACCCAGACTGAACTCCCATGCAAACACGAAGGTGCTCAGGCTTCTGGCTACAGAGGGTGCCAGAGCCTTTCACTGGCATCATATAACTGAAGTGAGAACAGCTGAGTGAGATGAGAGCAGGTGGATGATCTACTCAGTCTGGTGGTGAGACTACTTGGTGAAATAGATAGGTTAAAAAGCGTGTAGAGGTCCAAAAAGCAGAAAGAGCAGAGGAACCATGCTCTGCCCTCCCTGAGATGGGACCAACTGCAAGGGAAAGCATGAGATCCTGGGCAGCCTGTACCCTATCGTTCCCAGGCTGAAGGCAACAACTCAAAGGAAAGGAGTGGATGGAAGAAGGTCTGTGTTCATGGATACAAGAAACACCCCTCTAGGTACCTCTGTACCACAGGTACAAGGCTCTAGATGTGAAATGTTTGTATGCAGGTGATAACAGCCCATTTACACTAGAGGAACCAATAGAACCAAAACCAGAGACACCTTCCCCCAGTATCAAGCCTATATCCTCAAAGAAGAGACAGGCATTAGTTATAGAGGACTCCTCTGTACAGGGAACTGAATGCCCAATATGCCATGCAGACCCTTTTCTTAGAGAAGTCTATTGCCTCCCTGGGGCTCAAGAGAATGAAGTCACCAGGAAACTGTCTAGCCTGGTATGGCCAACAACCTGTTGTTGCTTTTCCATGTGGGGGATGAAGAAACCGAGGCAACAAAAGGAGCCTTGTGATTGGTGTCTATTACAGGATGTCTGATCAAGTGGACCACTATGAGGACAGCTGAGAGATCGGGGGCTGTTCAGCCTGGAGAAGAGAATGCTCCCAGGATACCTGTTCAAGGCCTTTCGGTATCTAAAAGGGTCTATAAGAAATAAGTGGACAGACATTTTAGCAAGGTCTGTGGTGAACCTGATTTAGCTGTAGGTGTCCCTGTTCATTGCAGGGCAGTTGGACCAGGTGACCTTTAAAGGTCCCTTCCAACTCAAACAATTCTATGAATGTATGATTGGAAATACATGCCAACTGCTCTAACTCATAAAGACAAACATACCTCGTACAAGAATTATGGCATAGGTTTAGAATGATTTTACATATTCACATTATACTAGTTAATTAAACTTTTTTAAAAAGCAGTCTTCACAATTTTTTGGTAGAAGCCAGCATTACTTCCGTAATTCAAAAGGAGAATAAAACTAATCAGGAAAAAAAAAGATACAAGAGTAATCTTCATAATTAAACAATAGGACTGCAGTATATAGTTTTGCACCATGTTGTAAATACAAAATTAGGGTTCCTAGATGAAATGTCAGAAGCTTTTTCTTATGAGTTTATATCAGCAACTTGATTATCATATTGATTCTGCATATCAATGAGATAACATCCCACAGTGTTTATTCTTCACCCAATTGCTTTCTTGAACATAATAAAATTAAATCCAATATGATATTAAATGTAAACATACAGTGGTATTATATGTAAATATCCATTTAAAAACCTCACTGCTTATTGATATTCAAATTCTCCCTGCAAGTGTAACATTGCAAACTACAGTAATATATTTTTCAACCTTCATCCAGGGACTGGAACTAAAAAGAGGATAATCTTTTTCTATTTCTTTCCATAATAACATTGCATTATTTATGTAGAAGAAAATGAAAATAGTAAGTCTATTCTGCCTGAACTATGCTTCTTAGCTGATCCTTTCTGATTGGTCTTGGAAAGTAGAATGGAAAAAAAAGAATGTGATGCACATGCTAAACTGGTGCTGGCCAGACTGAACTTTAGACAATTTTATCCTGACATCTACAAATCAAGAGGTATATTTAGATTGTAAACTCCTGACCCGGGCAGGCTTTATCTTCTGTGTTTATACTGAGACTAGGGCTTTAGAGTCTTGTCCTTATCACTGGACTCTGGTATAATACAGTAACACAAATAAAAATGACTTCCTTGCTATTTAATAGAACCAAAGACCTTGGTGCTACTATCAGATTACTATCAGGTACTTGGTGCACCAGTATCTGAACTGGTGCAATTGTAGTATTTATTGGTGAAATACAGCCACCACCCTGTGCCAGTTTCCTACAAAACCCAGTCTTTCAGTTTATTCCACACTGATTTTATTCAAATGTTTATCCTGATACACTACTACTAATACAAAAGTAAAAATATTTTCTCATAATGTAATCTGATAAATATTTTGTTCTCTTACAGCATTTTTAAAGACTATCAGCCTTTGAGGAGTTGTCAGACGTACCTTTACGTGAATTTATCAGAGACTTTTGATACCCATGTGAACTACTATATTATGTGACAACTCTGTTTCTTGTATAGGAACTCTCAGATTAGGAGCTTGCACAACAGGAAGCTTGGAAAAGGAAATAAATTCTTCATATTCAGGAAGAAAAATTGAACAAAATTCACATTATGCAGAATTTTTTAGTAGGATTGCTTTCTGGAGATCAATTCAGCTTTCTTCTTGCATTCTGAGTTGCCCTTCAATGGTCATAATTTCACAGGTAGCAATCATACTCACCAAAATAATAGTTGTTGTTAGCTAGCTAGTAAGGAATTAATGAGACATTATATGAGTCTGATTTAAGATGAATAGGTGTCAGATGATTTCATGATGGTTGGAACTTTCTTATTCATCAAAGAGAACAGAATAAGGAAAATTAAATGCTACAACAGGCTTACACTAAATTCATAGTAGCTATGTGTGTAGCCTGTTTTTCCAAAATACTCAAAAGGTCACTTGAATTCTCCTTGCAAAAGAATTCACTTATATACCACTGAGAGTGACAAAATCTTTCTTGAACTGGTCTCTACGTTTCTTTGATTTGTTGCATGGATGAGGGGAAAGCTAATCAGACCTTTACAGAGCAAACCTAAGCAACATAGCTGTTGATTAAACATTATTTCCATTCAGAATTGAGCCCGAAGAAATTCAGTGATTTAACAACAACTAATCACAAAGCTGGGGGAAAAAAAAAGATGTTTTTGTTTTGTCTTATGACTTCATGTAATTACACATCTGAAACAAAAATTATGAGTGTGGCCTCATGCTTGGGACATTGCCTCCTAATTCATGATATTACACTTGACTTCTCCTTTTACAGCTGTCAGTAGATAAGAACATAATTGCTTTCTTTGCCTAGCCTCGTCTTTCTGCTCTCTTTTTTTGCATGACTATTTTTAATGTTGTAGCAGTTGATGTGTTGTTACAGTGACAGTCTTCATGGTTTGCTATCACTTTCTGCTCCCTCTGAATATCTCTTTTTATCAAGTGCTTTATTGATTTTCTTATGTTATTTAAAATTAAATATCTCCAGAGAAGAAGACTCCACAACCTCTCTGGGCAGCTTGTTCCAGTTCTCTGTCTCCCTCAAAGTCAAGAAGTTTTTCCTCATGTTCATGTCAAACTTCCTATGCTCCTTTTTTGTCACTGGGCATCATTGAAAAAAGCCTGGCTCCACCTACTTGATTTCCACCAGTTAGGTATTTATAAGCACTGATAAGAACTCCCCCTCAATCTTCTCCAGACTGAACAGTCCCTCTCTGCCTGTCTCTCAGCCTTTCCTCATAAGGGAGATGTTTCTCCAGGCCCCTAATCATGTTTGTGGCCCTCTGCTGGACTCTCTCGAAGTTCCCTGTCTTTCTTGAGCTGGGGAGCCCAGAACTGGACACAGGACTTCAGGCGGGGTCTCATCAGGGCTGAGCAGAGGGGAAGGAGAACCTCTCTCGCCCTGCTGGCTGTGCTCTTTTGAATGCATCAGGGGTACTATTGGTCTTCTTGGCCACCATGGCACACTGCTGGCTCATAGTCAACCTGTTGTTCACCAGAACACCCTAATCTGCAGAGCTCAATTCCAGTAGGTCAGCCCCTAACCTGTACTGATGCATGTGGCTATTCCTTCTCAGATGTAGAACTCTACACTTGCCCTTGTTAAACCTTATAAGGTTCCTTTCTGCTCAACTCTCAGCCTGCCAAGGTCTCACTGAATGGCAGCACAGCCTTCTGGTGTGTCAGCCACTCCTCCTAGCTTCTTATCATCAACAAACTTGCTGAGGGTGCATTCCATCCATTCACCCAGGTCGTTGATGAAGATGTTAAACAAGACTGGACCCAGTGCCGACCCCTCGGAAACACAGCTAGCTTCAGGCCTCCAACTAGATTCTGTGAGGGCTGCAAAATTAAAAAAATTCATCTCTTATGTCTTATATATTTATGATATCACATAGCAGATGTAAATCTATAGCAAAGAATTGATGCTAAGTACTTTGGTTTTAAAGATGAAGTGGAAAGAGATTTAATTTATTGACAGTTACAGATCCATGTTTTGGTATCAGTAAACTAAATAATCTCACCTGATCTCTCTATTTTCTCTGAAGTTCTGAATTCTCATGAAATTATGAGCATTATTGAAGATCTGAAACTTGATAAAGGGTGTGGGGGGCATGGTCTGTTTGTCTGAGGAATATTATGTTCTTAGAGGTTCAGCACGGCATGTGTGAGAGCCTGAGGAGTCTTGCTCTAGAAAACAGTCAGAATTCTTATCTTCCAATCTCTGCTCTTTGAATTTATTAAAATCTGTCAACTTTATATTTCCCATTTCTGTTTGTAGTAGTAAAAACATACCTTTTTGCAAGCACATATGAATAGGCTGCAAATACCAGCTAAATGCACTTAGTACTGTAATTGAAATCAAAATTGTTTTCTATTACACCATTTTCAGTTTTAAGAAGTGATTAGAAATGCATTGAAATATCTGAAAACTGTTACGCACAATTTTGAAAAACAAAATGAAGGTTGTGATATGTAATAAAATCATTGATACCAATAGGAGTGAAAAGCTGGAAGAAAAGCACAATACATACCTTCTGAAAGAAAAAGATCCATGACCCCTTATTTCAACATTGCAATCCAGGTTGAGTAATTCTGCATAGCACTGGAACATGAGAAATGATCATTGTTTGCAGGTATTTCCCCCTATTCTTCTCTACTGGTAACCAAACCAAAAACATCATGACTGTGCCTTGTCTCAACTATGTCTAGGAATTGCTTTGAAGAAGTGTGGTTGACAATATAAAATTGTTTCAAAACTGTTCTCTATCTGAATAAACTTATCTCTGAAATTTAATGGACCATTTCATGGAAGAATTCTCTCATACTGTCTTTCTCTGATGGTCCAGGCTTAATTCAGTTGCTCTCTTCCTGCTGCTCAGTACATATGCCTGGAAAATACAAGACTCAGAAAAGAAAAGATACTTGTGGCACTTCAGAAAACTTGGCAGCTTGAGACATTGGAAACCCAATGACTGCAGTTTTAGCCTCACTTGGAACTGAATTAAGAAGTCTCCTGAGTAGAGAAATTAAGTCAAAGGGACAGATTTGAAAGCTAATACAAATACGAAGTGTGGGTTAGCTGCACAAGGCAGAAGTTGCACTCACTGACCTGTGGGATATGAAATACCACCCTACAGCTATTACTCTGTGGTTTTCATTAAGGAAAAACAAGGTATTTTATGGAGGAGGTCAATCATGTTCCATGAATGCAAAAGCTGAGATCTGGGTTTCGGTAGCATGGTACTTACTGGAATGGTTGTTTTGATGAAATTCTATTCTTAGATTTTCAAAAATAAATAGAAAATAATTCCCCCTTGTTCACTGTCCTCATTCATTTTTCACCTTTCAAGGTTGCAAAAAAGCATCTTGGCTTTTTCTATATGATTAACACAGCCGCAGAATGGTTCTGAAGTCAGTGTGTAGCTTGGCCTAAGATTGCTTTTAAAGCATAACATGCATTAAAGTGTTAGTAATGTGTATCACACACTAAGCTCTCTCATATCTTCCTGTGTTTAAGGGGCTTTGAGACTAAATCTATTTTAACTTCAGCTGCAGAAGTCAGAGTTGACATGTACAGCAAAGTAATAACTTGTTGCAAGATGGAAGAAACCACAACTTACAGGGAGATGCTGTCAAAGAGATTTTACTAGATCTTAACAGAGTCAGGGGCTTTAATAGGTGAGTATAGAACAGATACACTTAGCAGGGCTGATTTAAAAACACCTTAATATTTTTCAGTTGCCACCCTGGCTGCAGTTCAATATATAACTGAATCTTATGTACATTCTCAACTCATCTCAAAATACTACGAGAACAATTGAGTGTATCTCATTAAGATATCTAGGGAAAGATAGTGAAATATTCACAGTTACACAAATTTCAGAGGGAAAATTCTGTCCAATTTGGAATCTCAGAGAATGAATTTGGATTATCCCATTGTTTATGCATCTCTTGCTATTTGTCATACATGGAAGATCTGAGATAAAAGCCCCAGGAATAATAACTTCTATTGTAACATCACTCTAGGTAGAGTTGATAACTTCACTGAAATACTCAGCAAACACAAATAGGAACTGAGATGATGAGAGGCAGAAGATAAGTGGCTTAGCCCTAAAGACCATGTGACACCACAATAAATTAATAATTTTACTTATATGTTCTATAGCACCCACTACGCTTGCCTGTAATAAAGGTTACAGATCTATTTTCATATATCTAAAGATTGATTTGGTCAACATTTTACGCAAAACTTCTTGGAAATGAAGGGGTGAAATTTCACATCTGCCAGGAACACCAAGAAAAACTATTGTGTTGACACTAGGGCCAGTCAAGTAGCCAAATGATGAATTTATTAAAACAGTTACAAATACAATATTTTCTTTCAGCTGTTTTTATTGAAATAACCTTTTGTGACTATTAATAACATTTCTGTAACATCAGTTTCAGCAGCTTGACCTGACTCTAGACACAAAGTTAAATGTAAACTAATGAGCACTTAACTCTCCATTACACAAATGGACATTTATCAGATGACAAATTAAAACCAATAAGACACCAAGACAAATGTGCTGTCAACAGCATTAAGATGGGTCATTTTCACTTCCTCCCTCAACTGCACATTAATAAGCATTTCCCATTGCAGTATATTCAGTGCTTTGATATTGATTTCTACTGCTATCCAAGACAAGTCAAAGTTCCTCCAAACATCACAGTGTTGAGTCCCACAAGAAATATACGAAGTGTGAATGTGTCTTTGAAGCAATGATGACTGACAAATCTATAAAAGATATTTCAAGACAACATGCAATAAACATGCTTGTGTTTTTTTGAATGTTATCTTAATTTTCACAAATCAGTCACAAAGTATTTCAGCATTATGAGTACATTAAATATTCAGGCTACATAGAAAATGTAAAGGGGAATCTTTGTGCTTTTCAGAAAAAAATAAAAGCGTGATAGTTTGATTTAGTTAGCGTTCCAGCTAATCGATTTAATGCATACCTGGTATGTAAGTTTAACTGGAAACTTAGAAAGTTTACATTTTTATTTCACAATGCCTTTCATTTCTTCAAGAAAAAAGTTCCTAGCAGGAGATGATCATTTTAGTCATGCTTCAGAAAGACATTTCTATAGAACAAGGATGCAAATCTTACTGATGTTAACCCTTGCCTGAATCCTGGGAATAACAGCCTTAATGAGCAAATGCCACCTATGATAAGGAGCCTCTGATGACGAACAGTAAAATATAAGTGACTGGGATATAATTGAGCAATGAGATCTAGCAGAGTGAAAGACATTATTTAAGAGGATTGTGGACATAGTTAATGATTCTTAGTGCTGAATGCCTGTGTTCATCATGCCGTGAAGAGGCAGAGTTCACTGGCTGTCAGAGGCATAGGATGGAGATTGGAGATATATGGGCTTTATGGTACTAACTCAGTAAGTGAACATGTGAAATCACTTAACCTGTTATTAACAACGAACAGACATCAAAGTTTTGTAAGCTAGTGTCACAGTTCCCTATACAGACTTGCATACAAAGTTATATGTGCATTGGGAATGGAAAAAGTGAGGAGAGGAAAGGGGCTGAAATCAACCTGCTTGTTACTGAGGGATAGGGTCAATTTTCATGTGTGATTAAGACCTTAAAACATGCTTGGACTGGTGTGTCTATAACCAGCTATACCTGCCAGCATGAAATATTCCCTGGTAACAGGTTGATCTCTGTGTTTCCTTAGGAATGAAGATCCCTGACCCAGGAGGAACAGCATAAATTCTAACCTCAGCAAGGGGAAAAAAATACTTCTTATTATTCTTAAAGCTTATATAAATATTCAGTTGAAAAATCAGAAACATAAATTGGGATTCATGTAAGTAAAGGTGAGAGTGTATGTCTGAGCTGAGGTGTTGTTAAGATCGGTGTTGATAATATATATATATATAATAAGATAAGGTGTTGTTAAGATTGAGGCTCATTGTTAAGAAAAAAAATCGAAGGCATTTTCAGAAAGTTTTTTGAAATCAAAGAACCCTAAATCTGCAGTCATTTTAGATCATATGTGCACATATAGGTGAAAGCAGCCCAGAATTCTTTGGATCTCTTCTAGGTTTTCACATAAACCCACTTATGAGCGTAACTACATCATCAAATGAGTCGCTTGAGTCTGAATTCTCTACCAGCTTTGTGCAGCTGTGCACTGCATAAAGATTTCCCCTGCAATTTCTGTTTCACATAACCAAAGAATTTCTTTCTCTTTGAACTTTCGTAATAAGAGATTGGGTTAATCTTAAATATAACTGAACAAGTGTTTGTAGAAAATAATTCCATCATTTGCTATGCATTTTTAAGGACTCATGGTCTGTGTTTGACTTGAGAATAGTGAGAAGGTTTAACCTTTTCTCTCTTATTCCCCCCATGGTAGTGAACACAGGAAATATTTCCCACTACCACCTCAATTCCTGTCAAACTGCAGCCTCTCCTTGGAATTAATTAGGAGAGAGAGTGTGACTTGTTGTATCTTGACAGCATGTTTTCATAGGAGATGATCAGACTGCTATTGTTGATGGGACAACGTGATGCAGACAAATATCTGGCTCTCTGTACTCCATTGGAAGCAATGCATGCTGTTGACAGCATCAGGAATTTCTGTTCACCATTGTAAGTCACTTTACATTTTAATATTACCTTGTTCTCTCATGTGGAAAGTTTTAAAAGGATAATCTGACAAATCAGATATTTTTACATTTTCATATTTGCAGTAATGTAAGAAGTTGCTGACTGAACCCTTCTGTGTTGAGTTACTCCAGAAAAAAAAATGTGAGGATACTGACAGAAAGAAAGGTTACACTGTAAAGAGTATTTTTCTTTTACTTCACTTTGGAAAAGTACACAACCTACAAATGTTCCTTCATTTGAAAAAGTAGTCAAGGTTTGGATTTTTTTTTCTCCCCCAAAACCTTGTGTTAGGGAAGTTCTCCTTGTTTCTCATCTACATTAGTAATTAAAGTTTCTATCCTCTATTCTTTCTGTTCTTTAACATTCTTTAACTTTTTGGCTGCTTTAGATCTTTGTAACTTACTTGAAGAGTGTTCTTGGAAAGAACTTGTGATATATATATTACAAGTATATGATCATTAGTCAAAACAAAGACAGTGCTAATGGCCTTGCTTGGAATGGCAGTCACCTTTGGGAGACATGAAAAACCCTTCTGAAAAGCAAACATTTCCTTTCAAAGTGATCTAGACAGTACTGGAGATCAGATGTTTCTAAAAGCTTCCTTGAGGGACCTCTTTTGGGTACAATGACTGTGCAGAGCACTTCCACTTCAACAAAAATATTGTATCCATATTTGTGTCCAGGAAATGCATAGAAAAGTGTCTGTGATTTCATGAAGGGACGTCTCGTGGAGACTTTGTGCATCCATGAAGAGAGGATCAAATGCAGCAACATTTTTCATGGCTCTGCACATTCCTGGGAATGCTCGACATGTACTGAGCCTTCCCTCTTAGCTTGTGGGGAGGTCTGGGAAAGCAAATAAGTTCTTTTATCTTCTGCCCTGCCAGGATAAGCAAATATACATTCAGCTTGTCAGAGACCAAAGGAAGTTGAGCAGAGTTTTGTTGCAGTTATGGCAGAGCACTCATGAGAGAAAAGATACTGGACTTGGATGCCTACCTTTGCAACCTGCTGTAGGGAACCTGCTCTGGCAGGGGGGTTGGACTCAATGATCTCTCAAGGTCCCTTCCAACCCCTGCAATTCTGTGATTCTGTGATTCTGTGATATTGCTGTTTCCCCAGGTCTGCTGCACTGGGCACTGTGCAAGCTGGCAACACCTGGGATACCTGGGCGAAAGCTAATTATCTTGCTCCTGGGTACCTGCTGTCAGGGGCTTCTTCCAGAACTGTTTACAGGTGTGCACAAATCTTTCTAGAAGTGACACTTCAATTTCTTTGTTAACTAGACAACCTTTGAAATGAATATATGACCTTGCTGTCCTCTCAGTTTTTAGGGTTTTCTGCTCTCTTTTTTTTTTTTTCTCCCTGAATGAGATTTATGTTCTTTTAGACACTCTGAGTCAAAGTCAATAGAATTGCCAATATTGATGTTCCCTGAGCTCAGAATAATATGACGTTCTTACTTGGCCCTACTTGAGCAGGACTTGAGATTTTGGACCAGCTACTGTTCTTCCTTTGGACTGCTGTCCAGCTCGATAGTAATGACAATTATTCTCGTGGGCTGTTTTATCAGTCTGAACAAAATCCACATTTTTCTCTTGTCTTCTGAAGGGCAGATTTTGGTGATCTGAAGACTTGCTCCAGTCAGATGATGATTCTGCAAGCTGTTTGAACAGGCAACTTAGGATCTTAATGAACTAATATGTATTATCATGAAATATGAATTTTCATTAACCACAATCCATTAATTAGTTATGACCTCTATGTGGCATATGTGTGGCGTACTCCTAATAATGCTGTTTTCTGATCTACCCTCATTGATTTCAGGGGGAGAATTTCTCCACATTGAATGTTAGCAATTTATCAAAAACAGATAAAAAGTTTGTCATGTTTTTTGTGACCTTGAGCCTTCCCTAAGTTACTCAGCTATTTGCTTCCTTCCTCCGAGGAAAGTTTCCTGAAGTGAGTGTGTTTGGAGAGAAGGCAGCAAAAAAGAACTCTAGCCTCCATGATTTGGGCTTAAATTTGTAGAAACTGCTGAATATAGAAAATACAGTTCTCAGCTGGCCACCATACTACATCAACCGGTATCTTGACTTACCAAAACTGGTACTTGACACCTTCCCTGGCAGCATAAGAACGAATTCAGAGCTAACTGGCAAATAGGAGGTAGTCTGCTTTCTCTCATACTTATTAGTTTTCAAACAAATCTCCATTAGTGGAGCCTGAAGCTCAAGATCTCATTTTCCCAAATATAGCTAGAATTTATTATTATTTTTATCCCAGTTATTCTTGTTAGTTTAATACCGTATCTAAACACCCCAAGTCAATTTTGGAATGACGGTGGATGGAAATGTGAGAGGTTTATTTATTTTTAATAAGGACATGTTCAGGCACTAGAAACTAACTGTGCTTTCCTAGTTTTGTATCAGTCCCCAAGCATCCTCCTACTACCATCTTGCAAACTCAGACTGACACAGAGCTGATAAATTGACAGAAAGTATCAAATGTCAGCTAGGGCTCTGATTCCCTCTGGAGGCTCTTGGGAACAAAGTACGAACAGATTGTTCATGTCAGAATACCTCATTATTTTAAGCAAATTGACTTTCTTATTGACTACATTGAAAGGTTGTACACTGGTTATAATTACCAATTCTGCTTAATTTTCCTTTATAAAAAGGTCTGTACTCTCTACTTGACAGTATTATTTTGATTAACCTACTTTTTGCCCCAAGAGGCCATTTAATATTTAAAGAAGAATGACTTGATCGTATAGACGTATAGCACATGCACACGATTATTGTGTTATAATCACCCATATCTAATCTGAATGGTGAAGTGCATTACACTAGATTTTGCAATGAGCTATGAGATTTTCTAGTGCTGGTGAGGTTAACAACAATATACACATTAAAAAAAAAAATCCTGCAGTTGCAGGAGCCCAAAGAGCATTTTGTGCAATCTACCATAAAATAAAATTGTGATGCGAAGCAAAAAGATTAGAGGATTTGTTTTACACCCTTTCATTATTAGTTTGTAACTACTTTATGATCACTATATTTGGCAGATATTTTATTGTAAATAATATTGTGATACATTAATTTTTGCATTCTCTCCACTATTGCTCCCAAATCCAGCTTTCACCTACATTTACTTGCAAGATGACAGGGTAATATGAACTGACTACTGTTTGGCCTACTCAGATATGGTCAAGGTAATTGTTGGAAACAACTTCTTGGCTTTCTGAGAGATGAGAGAGGGATGGAAAAGAGCCTGCTGATGCAGAAACATCTACCTGGAATGAAGGCCAGTGAAATGTCACTTGTAATCCCATAAGAGTGATCCTGGTTGGCTACCCTACACTGCCCTAAGGGAAGCACTCAGTCTTCACAGTAGTTCATCGAAAAATAGGAGGGAAAATGGTGAGTGGCTCAATAAAAATGATGCTGTCAGAAGTTGTTTAAAGCCAAACATTGTATCATCCTGTGTTCTTAAAAAAAAAAAGAAAAAGAAAAAAAAGAAAAAAAATGATTACTTTTTCTTCTAGATCTTTGATTCCTTATAACCTCACAAACTAGTGGTACTCTCTGCTGGCATTAGAGTCTAAATGTGATGCTATTTCAAGTTGATCTTTCAAGCCAAGAGATTCAAAAACAAACTTTGATATCCTTCATATATAATATACATATTATATATAATGTATATAATTATATTAATTATTATTAATTATATATAATATATATAATTTTTCTCTTGACACATTAACAAATCTTTGTGAAATGCTGTTGTACTATGAGACATTGCTTTGTAAAAGTGACCTCTTATTCATGTATCATCCCTTACTATGTTAACCCTGTTGACAGGGAAAAGTCTTGGTATGATTAGAAGAACAAAGCCAAAAGTGAAGACCAAATTATGATATTCTCATTACTATAAAGGCAAAACTCTGCTTGCAGAATCTTTATTAACGATAATGAGGCAAGAGGCGAAAAGAACCTCTCAGTTTTCAGATCACAAGGCTGTGCTTGCAAGTGGGAGAAAAGAAAATAAGCGTCTTTTCACTCATAAAGTGAGAAAATTGGATCTGGAATCCATTGGGAGAAGACATATAGGAACCTAAAATGTCATTTTTACTGTCACTTTTCAGACTACAAGCACTTTTTGGGCGTTTCAGTCAGAGCTTGAAGGAATGATCTAATAAAATATACACTCTGTGGGGCCATTTTGCTATAGAGTGAGTGACCACAATTAAAATGACCCCAAGATGCTTCAAAATAAGATTTCTGAGATCTATAGTGAGAACACTTAAAAATGGCAAATTGCTTTTCCTGCTGCAGAATGATTAGCTCCCTCCAGTGAAATGAAAGAAGGCTCAAGCATGCTCTATTTAAGAAAAAGATTAACTGAAGATGCAAAGATTCACTGAGTTGCCAGAGATCTACAGCTGTTGCAGTGGAACTGATTTAAAAAACATAGTTTTTCTGGGACCATTTTCCCACAAAATGCTAAAATCAAAACCTAGGGAAATAATTGATTTACTTTCTTTTTTCCTTGCCTTGCCTTGCCTTGCCTAAAGTGACACAAAACAGTAAGTACTATACTTCTATGCATATGTATTTTGTTTAACTTATGCAGTCAGATAACAAATCTGTAGAGATTATGAGCATCTTTCGGTATTCAATTATCTCATCTCAAACCTGAGTTTTATATGAGCATGCAATGTAAGAGAAGGCATTAGGCAACTAAATTGAGGTGTGGCTGAAATTTAAGTTCTGGGATGTCATAGTTCAGTGGCTGCCTACTTCTAAAGGTTTCTAAACCCACTATTTGCAGAAAATTATTTTGTCAAGGGGATTTCTTCATTGTAATTCTTCTTCTGAAGTAATCCACAAATACCATGTGCAGTTTTTTGCTGTGGTCTGAACAGCAATTTGCTGTCTAACTTCCACTAAATTAATGTGAGAGTGCTTTAGCTCTTTCAGTTGTCCAGGCTGGTTAATTCAAGGAAAGTGCATTTAACTGACATTGCCAGGATTGAACTCCTCACAAAAAAAAATTCATATGTAAATGCATTTTTCTCACTTGTTTAGCTTCTTTTACAATTTTTTTTTGTAATTTCATCCTTGTCCTGACCCTCTTCCACCAAGAATACATCTCCTTGGCCCAAAATTGTTTTCTTCCTGTCTTCTGGGACCTGAGAATCTTGAAGTACAGTCTTGCTAATAAAGGTGGAGACAAAGAAGGCATTCAGTGTGTCAGCCTTTCCACAGTCCTGTGTAACAAGGTCTCCCATTTTGTTTATCAATGGGCCCACATTTTTCCTAGTCTTCAGTTTGTCACTGATATATTCGTAGAAGTCTTTCTCATTGTTTTTGACATCCTTGGCAAGATCAGTGTTTAGTTTTACTAACTTCATCTCACCTGCCTGAACAGCATCTCTGTACTTCACTCAGGACACCTGTCCTTGCTTCTGCTCTCTGTATGTTTTCTTTTTGTGTTTGATTTATGCCAGGAGCTACTTGTTCATTCACACAGGCCTCCTAGCATTTTTACCTGTCTTCCTTTTTTTTTGATTTGGACCTTAAGCTTGGAGGAGGTGGGAGCCTGACATAAAAGAGATGGAAATCATGTGCTATCAGTGCAGACTGAGGACAACTGGGTTGTCTAACTTGGAGAAAAGGAGGCTGAGAGGCAACTTCCTGAAGTGAAGAAATGCAGAGGGAGATGCCAGTCTATTCTTCCTGGTCACATATGATAGGACATATGGGAATTACACAAAGACTGTGGCAGGAGAGGTTCATTCATTGTGAATGAAAACTAGAAAATGTTTCCTGGTGAGGTAATTGATGCCCCATGCCTGACAAGGTACAAGAGGCATCTGGATTATGCCCCCAGTAACATGCTTTAATGTTTGGTTAGCCCTGAAGTAGTCAGGCAGTTGGTCTTGATGATCTTTGTAGGTCCCTTCCAACTGAACTATCCTACTCTACTCTACTCTGTCCTGTCCTGTCCTGTCCTGTCCTGTCCTGTCCTGTCCTGTCCTGTCGAGCTGGTGGGAGCTGCAGCCACAAAGTGCATTGAAAGATCAATGCTGAAAATGTCCCAAATCCTACCTGTTATTCTTAATTTGAGTATTCTAGTATATCTGTGAAATGACACATTGTTTATCTAAAATGTATTCTGCAATTGCAATGTTATTTGCTAACAAATGCATAAAAGTAAATACATAAAACCCAATCAGTGAATGTAGAAGAATATATTGTTATCTAGGGCACCAAACCACTTACTTCTTACATGTTGCTCTATATACCATCCGGGCATGTCATTTATGGATATTCATGTCCATATATAAATATACAGATTGTAGGTAATTAAAATTATATAAGTGTATGTATAACAGGTATAACTATTTGTAAGAAGTGTTATGAACTGTGAAAAGCTAACATAAAAAAGCATCTCTACGGAAGCATAATGGAGTAGTAACTTATCAGCTTAGTGCAATTCATTATGCTTGTACTTTTGTCTTTCAGCAAGACAGCAAGCTCTTTGCACGTAAAATGTTAACGAGAGAATGATGCTTCTACTACTGCTGCAGTCCAAAAATGTGTGTGCAAGGAAGTAGTTATATAACTCAGAAGCTCGGAGTTGATCTGTACATTCAAGCTCTAATGGATCCATCTGTGTTTTCCTACCCTTGTATCTATGTTATTCCCACACCCATTGCTTTCAGAGAGGAGACAGAGTAACTAAAACAAACAAGTGAAAAGACATTTACAAAGTATTTTAAATCCTTCCATGTGATATCTCAGTTTTGAACTGATAGATGCATATAAATGCACTTTCCACCCATAAAGATGGGATTCTGTTGTACATGATGTTAGTGATGGTAGAAGGATGGCATGCTGCTAACTTTTGGAGTCTGAAATCCTTGCCCTGCTCTACAAGCCATGAATATCATGGCAAGTGCACAGATCCCCTCGCTGACACATCATAGCAACTCAGACTTGATCTGAAGACATTGTCTCAATGGGATAAAACTAAGGTCATTTCCATTTTTGAGTTTTGAGACTGGCGACAGGAATAATAGCAGAGGCTGGACCATGGTTACTAACATTTTTCTACCAACAGGGATGTGGATTATTTCACTTACTTTCTTAAACAGTCACTAGACAGTAACAACTTCTGACTGATTCATGGCTGTTGAGGGCCAAGTACCAATTTTTTGAGTAGCCTCGTTTCTTCTGCATTCATGACATCTTTTAAGTGACTAATACTTTTTAAAATACTTATTTCCTTGTCATTAGTGAGTTCTCAGAGAGTGTAAAACTGGGAGCATTCCAGTGTTTGGAAATGTTGTAATTCCCTTTGCATTCAAAACATTTCATAGCCCACAAAAAGCCTGATATACTATAATCGCTTTTCTTTTATGGATACTTTACCCATTGTAGAGTAAATCTCTTGAGGACTGCCTTTGTGCATATATTTTTGTCAAGTGCAGCATTGTGATCTTGTTTTCTTGTTCTCAGGAGCTGGGTCAGGATAGCTGAATAAACTATAGTCCACCAAAAGGAAGGTATATGATGGAAAAACTGTCTGTTCAGGAAATGTATAGCTGGGAAATTTGTGAACAGGTCAGAGATAATTAAGCTGAGAAACAGTATGCTTTTGGCAGAAAAAACAAGTTAGAGTCTGTTAGCTTTGTTCCAAGGCTATGAAAATCCTTTTCTAATCTATGTCTTATGGTTTCCTTCCTTCCAGCTGAAAGAAAAAATTCCAAGATTGAAGTTGCAGATGAGCTGCTTCCACCACAATCTTCTTGAAGGCATTTACTACCACACAGGAAAGTGCACTTTAACAGCCTAGATGTTCTCCACATAGAGAGTATTTGTAGGAAGTAGGTATGACTCTCATGGGATCCAGAACACACCACAAAGGTCTGCTAGAACCGCCTTGTATTTGGCCAGGACCTTTCCAGTCCTATACACTGAATTTCTGCATTTAAGAGTTAGTCATCTTCTCCACCTCAGTAATTTCCAAACTCTTGTTCAGTTCTCATGTCTGGGAAAGGTCTGATATAGCTTCTGACCTTAAGAGAATTCAAGTAAGCTAAATGCTCTTTAAAAATTGTTGCAATTCTCATTCTCCTTCATGTTGTTTTATGCAATCCAACTACTGGCTCAATCACAGATAAACTAGCACAAATCAATGAAAAAGATTTCAATCTTAATTGGCTCTAATTCACAATGGAATAATTAATTGAACATACAGTATCTTGCAAAACTTCTGTCCTTTCTTATGCCATTTTACTGTGCTATGTTTAATTGATTCTGGTAGTAGCTTATAATGGACTGCAAGAGTTCTCATCACAAAATAAAAATTAAAAAAATGGGAAAAATATCTTACTGAAAAGAATATGAATAAAGGAATGTTTTCAGCAACTGGATGAACTGTAATTTCACCTTGGATCATAAATCAAACATCTCCCCCTCCCAAGCCAGGAGATAAGGTTTATTGGAGAGATGTAAGGAGATAATTTTAAAACTATTCCTAATTAAACTGTGATCCTAAAAACAGCAATATGAAAAGAGACAATTAACTAAAAGATGTCCCAGCATCATCAAAGGTATTCAATGTTATTGATTTAGGACATGCTTGCTCTTGTTGCATAAAAACCTGAGGAATTATCCATTCCTGGGAACACTGAATCAGTAGAAAAAGGAAAGAAAATTTTTTATTAGAACATTGTGATTCACAAAATAGGACTTCTCCATTTCTTCTTTACAGATATTAGATAGTTCTCTAAACTCTGTGCCTTGAGTAAAGTTAGTTGTCATTCAGCACTGCTTTTCTTTTGTTGTTTGGCCTGTACGTTATCCTCTTAAGTTGTGGTTTCACAAAAGTTTGAAGATTTTCAGCTTTTCTCCAGTTTCCCTCAAATTTTGTGCTCCTTATCCCTTCCCATGTGTCACATTTCTCTCTATACAACTGTAAGACTAGTTTTTAATTTTTTTTTTTAACTCAATTCATTTCAGAAATCTGAGTTATAGTGCAGCTCTGAAAAAGCTGCATTGGTAGAACAGAGATATTGAATTATTCTGGTGAGACATGGGCTGGAGGTGCCTGGGGCATGATGGGGTAGGAAAGTCTTATACAGGCTTTTCAGCAGGAGAAAATGTATCATGGAACGACATAAATGAATCAGACAGAAAAAAAGATGATGAGCTATTAGGGCTGTTGAAAGGGAAATTCAATTGACTGTCATCTTTATACAAATCTGTGAGAGTCAGGCTTGAAGTTACAGTGAAGAAGTATGAGAGAAGAGAGAGAGAGAGAGAACTGCTAACATGTAGGGTTTTTTTTGGCTGCTTTTTAGCATAGACTTGTCCCCGCATGTGAAATTACAGCCCTATCCTACTTTACCATTGAACAGCACTGCTGAGATGCATTTTCATTTACTTGCTCTTTTGTATCATGTAACATCCACTTTGCACAGAGATGCAAATAAATATAAAAAGTGCAGGGAAACAGTGAATCAGAATCTTCATGGCTTGTTTTGAGATAAGACTCTCTCCCTTCGTGCTCTGCTCTCTTTTTTTCCTGTATGTCTTCTACCTTGTCATATTCAGATCATGCCTCATTTAGCTGAATTACTCAGGTCACCTTAGATTAATTGTGCAATTTGGCACTGATGCAGCTGACATATCCCTATCTGAGTGTGAAGCCATAATATGAGTAGGATTTAAGGAGATAACTGCTAGCAAACAAGAACATAGACTAGGAAATCTGGTATTTCCCATCACCTTGTTTTTATGGATGTTTCTAGAGGATGTACTGGAGCAATAATCCTGTGTATGTGAAATTTTGCTCTGCATTTTCCAAGACTCACTCCTTCAATACAGCTTCACATCCTCATTAATTTTCAGTCTGTAGTGCTGAAAATGTTCCCTGTGTACAGCAGTTTTCTCTTGTAAATCTATTTTCTTAATAGAGAATTTTGTGAACAGGATGAAAGTGGGATCATAAGATACATTCCAGTTAAAAAAGAGTCTATCCTGAAAAGCTGGCATTTATTTTCAATTAAAATCTAATATGGGAAGTGAAGCCATTGGAAAAGGATCCAGAATATCTGCACAAATATCTACGCTGCCATAGAAAGACTCTGAATGAGAGAAATTGATGCTGTTTAAAACATTATCTTTCGTTGGCATCACAAGTTAATCAGTCCTCAGAAACCCTAATCCAGGAATACACTTAAACGTATAGTTTAATCAGCTACTGCAGTGAATGGGATTCTTGAAATGCTTAAATTTTAGCATATGCTTAAGTTTCATACTCATTTAGGTTCCTGGTATATTATGTCAATGTTAAAAGTGTCATAGCTTAGAAAATCACTATCATGTTAAAGCTAGATTCTTTTATTTGTTTGCCTTTTTATTATACATTCAATATGTAACATTAATATTTATAAGGATATGGAAGGAATATTTACAAGCACATTCCTGTAAATAAGATGTTTGGAAATATTACAGCATTTCTTAGTTTTATTTTTCATCACTTGCTTGCTTATTTTTTCTGCTTTCATGTATCTTCCTGAACTTTTACACTTCATGTTTACCATTCATTTACTGCATTGAAATAAGTAGCATCTTTCTTTCTCTTCTCATTTTTACTTCTATTGGTGTATTTCCTTTTTGTTTTTTGTTTTTACTGTCAGTGGCACTTTTTCTATATCTTTGGCTCTCATTTAGGCTTCTTTTTCCATTTCCTTTATATATTTCTCATTTTGTTTCTATCTCCATTGCTTTGTCTGATTTTTGCTATGTATCAATAGTAACAAGGAATGGACAAACAATGTCTGTGGTATTTTCTTTGCCTAAGACCACTAGGAAAAACTCAGGTCCCTTGGTATTTCTGACACGGTGTGTTTTAGAAAGTGGAATGAAAAGAGCAGCATACCTGAAGGATACTATTCAATGTCAGACCTGTAAATATCTACATATTTACAGAGGCAATGATTTTAATTCCGAAGCAGAATCTTTATTTACCTGAAGGAAGCACAGATTATTACCAGCGGTATATATATTTCCTGTGTAATGCTTTGGAAACATAAGAAAACTCATATCCATTGATTTTACTCTTTGTTGCCTGATATTGAAACTATGAATATTCGAAGTCCTTATCCTAGCAATGATATGAAAAAAATATGATCAAAAATCAACATGGTGAAGTTTGTTGCGTCATTGAAAATTGTAACATCTGAAGGTTATTTTGTCAGGCTCTGGGGTGACAGCAATCTTTGTAAGGTAACTTAATGAATGTTTTTGATGCTTACCAATTGTCATTTTAAACCCAAGAAGAGGAAGTATGTTTTTGTTATCCTTTATGCTAGCAGTGATTGGAAATTTTTAGGCAAAATAGCAAAAAGATATTAGAAGCCTCAAATGCAGCCCTCTGTGGGACACCTCCAGTCTTGATTTACTTGTGAGCCAGAATAGCCCTTAAAGCCAGACACCTTGGAGATGAAAAGTCCACACTTCTGGGATAGTCTCCCCAAGTGATTTTCCCTGAAGCCAGGGAACTTATGAAATCTCTTCTTCAGCTCTGTAAACCTGATATCATTTTAGAAATGCATGTAGTCAGACTGCCAATTTCAATGCCTCTTGAGAGCTTCTACTTTGCAGAAAATTCTGGCATAAAATATTTTCAGATCAATTCAATCTTTAACAAAACAAAACAAAACAAAACAAAACAAACAAAAACAACAAAAAAACAAGGATTTTTTTTTTCCATGATCTGGAAACACCGTTTTTTGTCTAAACTCCATTTGGAGGCATAAGAAAAAAAAATAGTGACAGTAGACCGTTCTCAATCTATTCTTAAATATTAGATCATGATGATGTATATTTCCACTATCAAAAAAGTAACCTTTTTACACTGAAGTCCTGGACCTTCCTTTAATATGTCACATTACCTAGATGAAATCATATAATCTCTCTATCTGTTAGATCAGCCTTCTGAAAAACTACACCATATATTTGTTTTTTGCAAGGAATAAAGAAGGGAGAAGACAGAGGGGGGGTTTTTTTCATCTTAATTGGCAAGTATGGTGAGTCTTTCAGAGGAATCCTAATCTGAAATGCTGGCTCTCTAAAGGGACCACTAGCCCTTGTAAACACTGCAGCAAGCGTAATTAAAGCAAATATTGAATTAGACAAGATTTATGTGAATGTGTATTGTATATTACTTTTTGGTTATTCAACAAGAAATTCTACTAACCTTGTTTTCACTGATCTGTAAGAAAAAATGCATTCCTTTTTGGTTTACTATAGTGAATTCATAGAATCATAGAATGGCCCGAGTTGGAAGGGACCTCAAGGATCATCAGGTTCCAACACTCCTGCCGCAGGTAGCGCCATCAACCTCCAGATCTGGTACTAAATCAGGTTACCCACAACCCCATCCAACCTGGTCTTGAACATGTCGAGGGTCGGGGCATCCAAAACCTCTCTGGGCAGCCTGTGCCAGCACCTCCCCACTCTCTCAGTAAACAACTTCCCCCTGATGTCTAATCTAAACCTTCCCTCCTTCAGCTTAAAACCATTCCCCCTTGTCCTATCACTGTCTACCCTTTTGAAAAGTTGGTTCCCCTCCTGTTTATAATCTCCTTTTAAATCCTGGAAGGTCACAATGAGGTCCCCCTGCAGCCTTCTCTTCTCCATGCTGAACAAGCCCAGCTCCCTCAGCCTGTCCTCATAGGGGAGGTGCTCCAGCCCCCTGATCATCTTTGTGGCCCTTCTCCGAATCCTCTCCACCAGTTCCATGTCTTTCCTGTTTTGGGGGCCCCAGACCTGGACACAGTACTCCAGGTGGGGCCTCACGAGGGCAGAGTAGAGAGGGACAATCACTTCCCTGTCCTTGCTGGCCCCCTCTCTTCTGATGGAGCCCAGAATACCGTTGGCCTTCCAAGCTGCAAGAGCACACTGCTGGCTCATGTTCAGTTTTTTGTCCACCAGAACCCCCAGGTCTTTCTCAACTGGGCTAGTCTCAAGGATCTCTTCTCCGAGTTTGTATACATATCTGGGATTACTTCGACCCAAGTGCAAGACCTTGCACTTTGCTGTGTTGAACCTCATTAGGTTCACACGGGCCCACCTTTTGAGTTTATCAAGGTGCCTCTGGATGGCATCCCTTCCTTCTAACATATCAACTGCGCCACTCAGCTTGGTGTCGTTGGCAAACTTGCTGAGGGTGCATTTAATCCCACCATTGATGTCATTGATGAGGATATTGAAGAGAACTGGTCCCAGGACAGACCCCTGGGGGACACCGCTCATTACCAGCCTCCACCTGGACATAACACCGTTCACCACAACTCTCTGTCTAGAGCCTTCCAACCAATTTCTTATCCACCGAATAGTCCATCCCTCAAATCCATATTTCTCCAATTTAGAGATAAGGATGTGGTGAGGGACCATGTCGAAGGCCTTGCACATGTCCAGGTAGATGACATTGGTAGCCTTCCCTTTGTTCACCGATGCTGTCACTCCGTTACAGAAGGCCACCAGATTGGTCAGGCACTACCTTCTCTTGGCAAAGCCGTGCTGGCTGTCGCGGATCACCTGCTCATCCCTCATGTGCCTTAGCATGTCATCCAGGAGGTGAGGCTCACCGGCCTGTAGTTCCCTGAGTCCTCTTTCCTCCCTTTCTTGTAAATGGGAGTGATGTTTCCCTTTTTCCAGTCACCAGGGACTTCGCCTGACAGCCACGGCTTTTCAAATATGACGGAGAGCGGCTCAGCAACCACATCAGTCAGCTCCTTCAGGACCTCATAATTCCTCATTTCAACACATAAATGCTCACCTCTTCTCTGAGAAATCCTTGTAATTTATGAACACAAATGTGCTTTTCAAAGTCCGTATTGAAATATGTAAGAAATCAAAAAATTTTGCTCTTGAAAAAATCTGAAATGCCTGGGTTTTCATTCTGCCTATGTCCAGGTCAGCTGTAAATGTTTTGACCATGAATTCAGTGTAAATGATGTCTCATGTTGAAAGTATGTCTATCTATCTTGTTATAATACCTGGGGTTTATTTTGCCTGGTGGCTGTGGATAATCAAAGCCTTGTTTTGGATAGAATCAGAGAAACGATCCATAATTTGTCACTGATGCTTCAGTGCAAATAAGTGAGTAGGACATGGAGGCAATACTATCTTTTCATTTTAAAGGGCATGCTTTAGAGCTGCCTGACATATCGTTTAACATCCTTTCAGGAAAGCAATATTCTTTGCTTAACATTGAACATTCATTTCTATCTGAATTTATATGAATTATTTCTTCAGCCAAAGACTAACCTGTATCACATTGTACTGGGCAATTTCAGTGTGTTCATGTCTCTCTCAAATGGACTCTCTCCTTTAGAGCCTTAAGCACCACCAAACAAAATAATCAGTGTCAGAGGTACAAGGCAATCATTTTATCTAAAGCCACCCACTCCTCTTTTGTTTTCCTAAGAACATTGTGTGCTTTTTATTTTACATCCTCCTCTTCAGATCTGCAGATGCGAAACTTTAAATGCAGGGTATTAAAAAAAAAACAACATGAAAATTACAGAGCTTTGTAGTAAAGCACTATGTGTCTACAATCTTACAAGAGAAAAGTAGAGATAATTTTATACGTTACTTACAGTTATCTGTGGGCTAAAAAGAGAAATAATAACCTTTTCCACAAAAAAAAAAAAAGCAAAGATTTCTATCTGTATTTAATATCAAATGCTAGAAAAAGAAAAGTGCATTAGTTTGTATGCAATAGAGAATTCTTTAAAATGAAGCTTAATGGAGCATTTCCATGAATAAAGGAAAAAAAAAGGCCCAACACCTGTAAAAAGTATCAAAAAATGCTCCCAGGTCTAACATAGGCAGACACAAGCAATGACACAAGATGAACTCTAAAATGATGAGAAATTGATGCTATACTGCCAAATCAGCCAGAGGAACAATCCGTTTAAAAGTCCTTTAAAACCTAGTAAGAGTCACCTCTGTCTCTCATTCTGCAGTTATCTTATAAAAAAGCGTGATATGTTGCACCTTGCCATTGTGCCTTGCTCTTTTTTGAGTTTAATAGTAGATTGCAGTTAAAATATTGGTAGCAAAAGTCACATTTCCTTTCCACAACAAATGAGCTGGAAATTCTCCCTCTTTTCAAAAATGCTCCTATTATAGGGTAAAGCTGGCCTTATATCAAGCACAATTCCACAACGAAATGGAAGTAGCTTCTATAAATGTCAGATTTATTATAAACATTTTATGTTATTATTAATTCATTTCAAAATACACTTAGAAGTCCTGGCAGAGACTGAAATGTAAAAGGAGTGATAATTCCTGTCCCAGATATTTGACAGAACATAAATAGAAAAGGAACCACAGATAAACAAATAAAGAGATTTGTTCAAGACCTGAATCAATGAATGAGCTTGAGTGAAACCTTACATGTCCTGATCTCCATGGGCTTTCTGTGAACATCCACTTTTTGCATGCAACTCACAGAAGTCTTCTGTGCTAACAGACTGTGAAGCACAGACACCGAAGCAAGATCTAGAGCTCTGAAGAGCAAATTTACACAGAGTTCAATAAAAATACACTCTTAAAATGTACATACATTATAAGTCAGAGGCAACAGAAATATACTCATTTAGACTCCTACATACATTTAGTTTGGCATAACCAGCATTGACACATGCGATGTATAACACCTCAGCAGGAATAATTAATATCACATACATGTATGATGTGTAACATGAGAAACAATTGGCTGTATAGATTTTCCATGGAAAAGGAGCTTGGCCTGTGTTATCCTGGGAAATAAAAGAACATAATTCACAAGACAAAACTGGAAGGAATTAGTTGCCTAAACTTAGGCAGGTAGTACTATGTTAGACACCAAGAAGTACCTAACATTTCTGACAAATAGACTACACAGAGGAGCTCTTTCTGGAAAGGAGAATGGAAAATACTGCTTATGTGTGTATTAGATGGGTACCTGGACACAATACACAACTAAAAGCAGTTATCTCTGGAATTAGTGATGGAGAATTTGTATGATCTTTTTCTGACATCTACGGGATGAGCTGTCTACATACGTACTGTACACAATGCATTGTTCCCCAGTATAGTCAATGGAGATTAGGAAAAATTCATCTGTCCAAAAGCAAATATCTGCATGTAATGAGACAAATGTTCTGAACTCTACTGATTTTAAGGAGCTGACCAGCTCTGTGGTGAGTATAAATAGAGCCTATGCTGACTAAGATTTTGACATCTACATCATGGAAACTAAAGCAAGGGCGATTCATGTATAAACATTTGGAAAAAACTCCTTCTTTTGAAGAATGAGGTGAGGGAAACCTTAAACAGTATTTCCATCAATGGAAATCTATGAGAAGACCTTAAACAAACACCTATCAGGACTAATGCATCTGCTCCTGACGTTACTTCGGGTAGGTGGATAGATGAGATAAATGAGAAAGCCCCTGAGATCTCTCCCAACCATATGAGTCTAAGACCCAGAAATAATGTTTTATCTTTGCAGATATATGGAAAAAAATAATAACTGAAATTCTAATCATAGCAAGACTCAGAGTACTAGGAAAAGCATATATAAACCTTTGGTAATCCTATAAGATAATTTATACTGTGTTGCAAAAGTGCTCAGCACCTAGACAGGCAGCTTTTCGTAATACCTAAACTACAATTCAAATGTCAAGTGACAATCGACTTACCAAATCTACCAGCTAACAGTCTAGAGATTTTCTAGATCAATTAGCATGCGAGTTTTGAAAAATAGAGCAAGTAAGGTGAAGGAACAATCCATTCTAACTTGTAATATGTGTCAGATCTTTGACTGTACATGATCCAGCATGGTGACAAAGACAAAATTTGATTAATTTACAGTTAGTTTTATTGCTGATTCTACTTACTGCACAGTCTCTGCTACAATTTATCATGGCCAGATGCCTGTTATTAGGGAAGACATGGATATCTGAAATATCCTTCCCCCAGAATAGCCCACATTAGTTACTAGCATCAGTATTATTTACTCTGTAAGCATGCACTTGAACAAAATGGAGGCTGCATATAAGAAATAAAAAACAGATTAAAAACATTTGTTCTAAAAGGTTAAATTGCATATGAATAATTTATTCAAAATGCTCAATGAAATTAGCAATACAGGAATTATCTGGTAATAACTAAACCATTACTGTGCACTTTCTGAATTAATGTAACAGCCTCTACTGTCAATCTGTGAAAATGCTATAAGAACTCAACAGCAATTTCTCAGGTAACTACTTTTGCATATGGAACTTTGGTGCTTCTGAAACTATTTTGGCTGGGTTAACAGTACTAAGTGCCTTTGATATGGGTATTTTTTTGCAGTGTTCTTCCTTTCTCTCTCTCTCTCTCTCTCT
>WBMW01004175.1:986905-1095601 GCA_013396635.1 Penelope pileata
TCCTTCCTTTCTTCCTTCCTTCCTTCCTTCCTTCCTTCTTTCTTTCGTTGATATCAATGTCAACCTCTGTCCTGGTGGGTTTGAATTACAATACTTGTGCCTAGAGCATACAGTTACATTTCTTGAAATGTAGCAAAAATAACGCACCTCCTCTGCTGTCTTATCTCTTTTTACCCCAGATTCTTAAGTAACGAAATGGTCTTAGTATAAAATACTCATTATTTAAGAGCTTCTTTCTCTGGTGGTCATATGTGGCTTTTATCATGTAACCAGTTAGAGGTGTTCTTTGTTCTTTTCTTCCATCTTCTTTTAGTTTGAATGTGGGTTAATGGATTAACATAAGCATTTGTTTCATTTCCTTCTGTCTGTGCTTTCCAAGTGTATATGGAAGATGAGGGAGGTGAACAAGGGGTAAAGGACAGCATACTGTTCTGAAAGCTTGAACAAAAATTACACAAGAAATGACAAGTGGCAAAAACTGAACTAAGGTCCAAGCTAAATCCTCTCTTAAACGTTTGAATAAACCTTCAATAAGAACAGACCTTTGTTGATTCCTGTTATGTCCCTACATTATGAATACAGAAATTTCCATTTTATTTTTCAACTCTTCTCCTGTAATCCAGCTCAGGCTTCACTGTACTTGACTGAAACTGTTTGTTTCAACAACACAGATTCCTTTGCTATTTGAATGCGTATGAAAAGACTTCAGCGAAAGTTTACAAATTCTGTATATCAGATCTATGGAAACACACCAATGCTTAACTCTTGAACTTGTGTTTCAACAGGGCTCTTTTCCTGTATGATGCGTAGGTTGGAGGTATTGGATCAGTGTCACAAAATACATTTAAAACTCTTTGCTTTATGGTGGAGAGATCTACATACTGACTTTTTGAATTATGAAAGGAAGAAATCTGAGTGAAAAGACCATGTTGCAGAAAAGGGAAGGTAGAAAGGGAATGATCCAACATGCGTCATAATAAATAAATGAGAAAAGCAAGGGCAAAACCCAGACAGATAAACACTGGACTTGAGACTGGATGCTGGCATGAGCAGAGAAGATAGACTCAATATTGTTTAATTTTCTCATTGTGGCAAAGCTTTCTGGATGGCAATGAGTAGTTTCTTAACAACTTTGATTTTGATGTCTAGTGTAGGATAGAGGATTAGGCATTGGCAGGAGATGGGGAAAAAAACGTTTCTAAACCTGGCAGAGTTGAGACTGAAAACTGGCTTTTTTTCTTTCCAAGCCTTTATCCAAGCTATGATGTCAAAAAAACAGGCATAAATTACTATATGTATACTAAGGTGACATAAAACAAAAGTGTCCACATAGACACATACTTCTGAGCAACTATGAACTGCATTTTTTTCCTCCGTTGTCTGTGAATTGAAAGCTTTTAGTCTTTGTTACTTGCTTTCTCTTTTCTCCTTTTAAGTATTGCAAATTCATAGAACCCACTTAAGGAAAATCTATCAGATATATTTCCACTAAGATTTAGGATCTATTAAATTGTACATTTTCCCAAACATTGTCCAAAAAGTTACAATCAAATATGTTCAGGAACACAGAATCATAGAATTATCAAGGTTGGAAAAGATCTCCAAGATCATCTAGTCCAACCACTCATCTATCACCAAGATTACTCTCTAAACCATGCCCCTGAGTTCCACACCCAGACGTACCTTGAATGCCTCCAGGAACAGTGACCCAATCGCCTCCCTGGGAAGCCTGTTCCAGTGCCCAATCACTCTCTCAGAGAAGAATTTTTTCGTAATATCTAACCTGAATCTCCCCTGGTGCAACTTGAGGCCATTCCCTCTAGTCCTAAACATTTTTGACATCACCCATTTCTCACTGGTAAGGAAGCCTGAAGTGCATCTACCAGATAGATATATATGAGATTTTGATGAACATTACTAAAAATGTCTGTGTTTTTCTCCTGATTTCTTGATTTCACATCATTGACACTCACTCCTCCTGGGGGGAAGGTGGGTTCATATACTTAAGTTTGCGAATGTAAAGAACTGCCGATAGCTATGCTAACAGAGGACCATGGAAGATAAGGCAGAGTTCTTCTTTGGAAACATGCAGCGTTATTGTGCATTGTATCTTGCTGTCAGCTTTACATTTCAGAACTGAGCATAACACCGTGAGCATGCCTGCTAAACGAATGTCAATAAAAATTCATATTACAACAGTTCCGTTACCAAGAAACTTCAATTAAGCATGTCCAATTTTCTCCAATATACATACCCCATGCTTAAGTGTGTTGCAGTCTGCATTATTTCTGTGTGTGTTTGTGTGCCTGCTAAGATTTATAGTGTATAACCATTCAATTGACACTGCATTGGAAAAGAAAGCTCTGCAAATACAATGAATATACACAAAAATCTCTCCTGTGAAAAAGCACTGGAAAGTTATTTTTACAAGACATTGTATGCAAAGCAGATGCTGATGCTTTTCTGAATGTTTCATGTCTTTTTTTTGATAGAATCTAATTTGCCTGTACTATTTACAGCATCAGTAAAAAGTGTCCTTCATTTTACAAATGCAAAAATAAATCATAGAACTAAGTTATATGTTTGAAATAGCAAGGAATTCTGTAAATTCAGTCCCCTTCATACTTGCAGAGTAATGCAAAGAAAAGAAATTATTAAAAAAAATCAGTTCACAGACTCTGTGTAATCACTTCTTCAGATCATCTTAGCTTTTCAACCTTTTACGTTCATAAATTAAATTTATAATGTGGGAAAGAGACCTTTGGAAAGAACTTTAACCTCATTTCCTCTTTATAGCCACTCCTGTATGGGCTCTTGAGTATTCCTCTGTCTTGAGGGAATTCTGTCATGTACTAAACATCCTGTTGAGTTTAGAGAGAATAAGAAGGGCATTCACAGCCTGTTGTCACATTAGTATCTTTACATTGCTTTCGTCTGGATCAGAGAGGAATTCCAGGGGCATATCATAAATTTATGTGGGCCTGTGTAGACGTCTCTTCCAAAACACTTCATTATACTGCTTCACTTAATATAACTTAGCTGGAATGACTTTCCACACTCTGTATTAAAAAACTTTTTTTTTTCAGATGATTTATTTTTTGTCAGTGGATCTAATAAAAGAATAGATTGTGAAGAATTGTAAGATGCAGCCTATGGTTAAAATATTAGCTATTAATTAATTTAAGAAATCAGAAATTTCTGCCCTTCCTCATAAGTGTTCAGTATATGAAGCATGAAGAATTGTCTCAATACAAGTCACCTACAAGAGATGTTAAAAATCTGTGTATGTGGAAAGCAGCTCAGAAAATACTAAATGAAACTATCATTTCTTGCACTCCTTATTAATTTCCTTCTCCAATAATCTGTTCAGATAACTGCAGATTATGCTATACTACATCTAAGGCATGTATGTTTCCATATTTTTGTCACATGGAGTAGGTTGGAAAATGCATTATCTATAGTTTTTAAGAAGCTAGTGTGCCCACTATAAAACGAATGCAATTACCTATAGAACAATTCTCATAGTATGATTTCAACGGCTAGGTCCTAGATCTAGCTTCTAAAATTCAGACCTAAGTGATAATGAGTTATTTTCTAATTAGCATCACCCTGCACTAAATATTAAAGTACATTACATACAGTGGCAAATCCCCCAAGCTGTGGCGCTTTATCACACAAGAGCATCTCACTCTTAGCTTAAAACTTCCAATTGTTCTGCTAGTTTTCCAACTGTTCAAACAGAAACTCTCTTTTGGTAACAGCTTGTTGAGAGAACTTCATGTTTTCCCAGTATGTACTTGAAGAAGATTAATGAGTCTTACTAACATGCCAAGTCAATCTGTTCCTTTCTGTCAGTCAACTCCCTTAGAACAAGTATGTCTGTCTCGCTGGCTAAATTTTCATGCAGACACACTGTAAAAGTTTAATTAAAACGCTAACCACAACTGATCATGAAATACACTCCAGAACAGTATTTAAAAAATAATTAGATGGGTTTTAGGTAAGCTTTTTTATGAAGAACTTTTCCTTCAAGGGGTCAGTGAGGATGAAGGTAACAATAAATGATATAAAGAATTTGAAAGAATAGTCCTTATGATTTAATTTTTATTTCTATTATCTGCTGGTTTAGCCTACTTTCAAAGTGGTATCTACTTACAACATCTTACCTCCCTATTGTGCAAGAATAAATAATTTATATTTAAAAGGAGGTACAGTAACACTCTAACTTTGTTGGTTAGAAGTGGAGAAGAAATTTTGTGAATAGGGAAAGCAGGTGACATTTTTTGCAAGATTGACTTTTCATGATAAGTAGGAATAAGATTCCAGCCTATTCTAATATTTCTATGTTTTAAAGACATTAAAAAACAAGATGTGGATTACTCATTCCCTTGAACTCTTTCGAGTCCCAGTGTGTTCAAGACAGTGCTGTCACTTGAGGAAGTGGGAAATTGTGGGGTAATTGAGTACTACCTACCCTACTTTGCATAAAAGCTGAAAAACTCCAGATTTCGGCTATCATCCAGCTAACTTCGCCACAGTACAGGTTAAGATCGTCATGATTGAACAAAAGCATGGATGAATTGGTACAGTCAGAGTTCAGACAGGAGGGATCAGCCCTGTGAGGGGGCAGTAACAAGAGCCAGAGGAGTATCAGGAAATCTGTCATGTTAGAGAGAAAAAAATGAAGGTCTGGGGTAGAGACGAAGAGAAAGAAAATGAAACTTCATCTGCGCAAGACTGACTACCCCTTAGAGAGGATATGAACCTGAAAATCTGAAAACCATTTCTAGTTTCATTATTCAGGTTTCATGGTGATTAAGTGCTTTTGTCAAAATATAAAAATGTAAAAATTATATAGACATAAAAATATTTAAAGATATCAAAATATCTCTTGAATGGATTGTTAACAAATGCAATTCCTCTTGTCCACTGAGGCGAGACAGATACTAATCTGCCTTCTAGTTAGAAAGGAGATCCAAAGGACAGAAAATGAAAATTCAATAGGGCCCAGAAAAACAGAGATTTAAGGCTCTGCAGACAACTTCAACAGCTGAAACACATTTATTTTTTCATGAACAATAAATGTCAGTAAGTTGTGAGAACATTAAGAACCAGGAGTGTTTATGCTCACAGAGGTATTACATCATTGAGGGAAAAATTACAAGTCTGATGGCATGTTTCAGAGAATGTGGATGTGGTCCCTACTCACCACAATCACTGATAGAGGAGCCAGACTACCACCAGATTTTCTAACGACTGAAGGTTTACTGAAGACATTGCCTAAAACATGCAGTGAAAAAGTCTTCAGTGGACATACGGTTGTCCCTTGCCATATTGTGTGCTGGTAGCAGCTCTGACACTACCTGACACTCAAAAAAAGATGCATTTCTGTAGAGGTGTCTTTGTTTTCTTTTTCTTTTTCCTCCCTCCTTGATTCATAGGCTGAGAACTGGTGGGGCCCAAGTTGCTCTCAGCTGACTTTAGTTCAATCCTCACAGTCCTTCTGGGCAAAGCCTCTCATTTCAGTCTTCTAGTATTCTTGCAGCTTCTCTGACATGACATATTCTCTTTGTCAACTTCAACAGGCAGAATTTGTTCAGATACTGCATGGTGAAGGCCATTGCATCAATGCCTCTTCTTTAGATACTTCTGTGAGAAAAAGAAAACAAAAAACAAAAAATCATTGTTTCATGATCAGGAAGACAGAAGACAATGCACTGCATATGTACCAAGGTATGGACTATTCAGACATCTATCCACAGGTTAAATTCCATAACTTTCCATCTGGAGCCCTAACCTGAATGTGTTACCTTGGAGATCATAAGAAAAGTACAAGTAAATGTCTGAGACTCAAGTAGGAGTGGCTGAGTACCTTTTGCATTTTGTAATCTATTGGTTTTGCTCTTGAGGAGAGAGCAGAGAGTGATGAGGCTGATCTTTTTTTGCTGTTTCAGGAAAGATGCGAGTGAAAGTGTGCCTTTCCCCTCAGTCCCATTCTTGGCACACTGTGCTGCTAACATGCCATTGTTCAGTTGCTGAGCAAAACCGTTGCCCTGTATAGGGGATATGCAGAAGTAGCCCCAGATTTCAGAGCTAATATGGATCCTGCCAAGGAGACAATATGCAAGGCTGTGATCTGACATGGGATGAGCTCCTGTTGGACTGTATTCACTATTAGGCATGGGAATGTCAGCAGAAGATGGATGACTCCATTGTACACGACCGGAGTCTAGACAGAAGAATGAGAAAACGGGGTAAGAAAGAATTGCTGCTGCTTTGTGTCAATGGGTAATGATCTAATTCTGCATCTAATTGACTCTGTGATCTTTTGGACCCTAGGTTTCTGTCTCTTAGGAGCTCTGGCAGTCAGAATCAGACAAATTCAACTCTGACATATTTTTGCTGTTGAGAGAGGGAGAGATGGGAAGACACTGGAAGCTGGGGTCACCTACATAGGCCAGAGATGGCTGGATATTTTTCCAGGTGCAAACATCTAAGTGCACAGGGCTGACAAAATCAGGCAATAACATTTCTGGTCAGGACACAACTGCTTGCTTGGAGATCTTCACCTGGCTCCTCTACTGTCTAGTTTAAAGGGAGTTTCTAGATTAATGTGGTTAGAGATTCAGAGCAAGTCAAAAATATATATCTTTGATAGGTATCAAATCGAAGATAGATATCAATTCCAGAACCCTGATGTGCTGTTCTTTTAGGCGTCATGCCCAGAGTGCCACATGCAACATCTGGTCCCATAGCAGGATCCATATGACTCCCAGCTGCATGCTCCCACACCCTGTCCCCTCCAGCGGAAATTTACTCACCAGAGAACAGCTCTTGGGCTGTAGAATAGGTCTGGAGAGATCTGGGAAGATCATATCCTGGAGGGTGCCACCAGGTCTGAGTATGGAAGTGGGTTGAATCTGAGATGTGGTGTGGAGCCCTTGCAGAGATGGTCCTGGGACTTCTGTTGCACGCTCTGCTCTGTCTTGCCGACAAGAGTCTGGGAACACTTAAGCAATCCCTGGTGACCAGTCATCCAATTATCTTGTGAAAATCATCTTAAGAAGGAAAAGTGCATCCTACAGCTCAAATTGGCTCAGTTATTTCTCTTAGGTAAAATATTTTTTGCCTTTTGTTTTTGAACTGCTGCTCTGTGCTGCTCTGTTGGCATTAGCCTCAGACTTGTCTTGGCTTCTCAAAGGGTATTTAGTTTCCCAGAGAGTTTTTCCATAGGTCTTCTCAGATAGTAACCTGCACAAGGTTTCATACAAGGGTCAGTGTCAGTCCTTGCCTGTGAACTGCTTTAGCAGAAACAGTGGGTGGAGAGTTACTTCACAAACACGGATCTTTTTAGAGGCCTGTTGAAAGTAGGTATTGGGATGGGGTGACTGACAGGACAAGAGAAGTGACAACGAGGCTGTGACATCTATGGGACATATAAAGACAGAACTTGAGTTCCTGGACTACACTGCGAAGAACTTTCTTTTCTACCTTGTCTACCTAGGCAGACTCAAGTGGAAGGCATGAAAATGGACTGTAGCGCAAACAGAAATCTAAATACATAAAATAGCCTATATTATATCAGGTTTTAGTGAATTAAGAGTACTTGTTGAGTGGTAAAAATAATCATGAATCCTAGTTTACACAGTATTGTCTAAGCATATTTGCCTTAAATGAGTTGGTACACATAAAATATAAAAAATAAGATGAACAAAATTAACAAATTTAATTTAGCACTAAAACATTTCTTAGAAAATTAACCATCATCTATGCTCACGCTATTTAACAAGGAGAGGCCAGATGTATCTCAGCCTTACAACAGGTCATCAAAGAAGAAAAATCAACTTCTCCCCAAACTGGTTCTCATTCTTCTTGAAAGACACTTTCTTTATAATCAAGTGAGATCAATACATTGACTTATCAGAATGACACATTTAAACAAGGCACAAAACTCTGCAATAGAAGTTAATGAAGACTGATTTCCCAGGCGATTTTTAACAATTCATTTTTCTTTAGGGACGTGAGAGAGGTTGTGATTAATTCTAGCTTTTCCTTCTCTGTCCTGTAACAGATCAAGTATATGAATGTGACCCAGAATTACCTGCTCTACTTCAAGGAAAATAAAAGAAAAAAAAAAAAAAGAAAGCCAGATATATTCCCTATTAGCTTTACTGCATGATAAACAAGAATTCAGATGTGTCAGATGCAAGCTTGCTTCTGCTTTTCTATAAAACTTAAAGACAAGACTTTAGGAAAAGCTATTCAGTATATATCTGCTGAACCTAATCAGTACAACCTTAATGCTGAAACTAGCTTTGCATGTCTGCATTGTAACAAATTTGATACCTAGTTATAACACTTGAGAGTTTCCAGCGCTTGGGCTCTAAAAGACATAATCAAAATATTTCGTGAATTATAACTTGCACAACTCTGCATCCTTAATAACTAAAGAAACTTCTCAGACTCAGTGAACATACTGCAACAGAAATGATGCCACTCAGAAATAAATTGTGTGTCTGCTTAAGATTCTTCCTCAACAGTATTAGAATCTGTCCAGGAAAATGATTTGAAGTAAATTTGCCATAGTATTAATTTACGTTACCATTAATGAGAACACAAGTTTTAAATCACAGACACAGAAGTACTATTGTGCATCCAGCTTATTTCAGCTCCACTCAGGGCGATAAGACATTCTCTAGACAATTGTAATTATGAGTAATTTGTAAAAGTAATAAGAACTGCTTTTTATTACAGGCAATAAAAATCAATTCTTCATTCAATTATCTTTCCTGGCTATGATATGATAGCTGCCCTGAGTGAGTGTAACAGGAAAAAAAGCTGAGCTAAGTTCTAGGGACAAGAACTACTAAAGAAAAAGACTACAGTGTTAAAAACAAACTTAAAGAAGTACCAAACTATAGTCCCCATTAAAAACTCTTGTGATGCGTACATGGTAATAAATGCCTAACACTATTGCTATAATCCTTCTTTAAGATGCAAACCTGACATATATTCACATAAATTTAAGCATTATACCAATTTTATTGATTCACTGGGATAATTCGTGCGGTTAAAGTGAAGCAGAAATGTAAATCTTCGCAGAGTCAAGTAGGGATGAAGAAAAGAACTATGCATTGATTAGCTCCCATGCAATAAAACTTGCTGAACTCAGAGATTAAAATCACAGATGTTTTTTATTTAATAACACATGCTTTTTAAGCTTCAAGGGAAGTTGTTTGGTTATTTTGAATAGAGGCAGCACGGGAGGGAGGTTTTGGACTAACAGGAGAGTATATGGGGAAAAGTCCCTGCTTTTGATTTTGTTTGTTAAGGGTTTTTTTTTTATTATTATTTATTTTATTTTATTTTATTTTTTTTATTTCATACTTTTCTGTTGAAGTTGCTGGAGACTGGAGAGACTGAAGAGGAGGAGAGGAGGAGCTATTTAAGAGAACCTGGGAACAAAGTCAAAGAGGTGAACCTTTCTAAATATACTAGTAATTCTTTTTTTTTTTTTTTTTGCATATTTTGAAATTTTTTTCATACATCTTTAATTTCAAGTTCCTAAAGAACGAAGGTGAACAAAGGTGGCAAATTTTGTTTGGCTGATGTGTCTTGATTTTTGCTCATTTTCTTACTGTTATTGACTCCTGGTCAAACTGATGGCAGACTGGATAAAGAAATGCAGGGGCACAAAGATATTCAAGCACATAAGTCTGGCTAGGTGAGTGGCAATGGTAGGGTTCATTCTCACATCTACTAGAGATGTGAAAATGCTCACTCCAAGGAGATTTGAGAATGGACCACTTTAGACTTTGATCGTACCGTTACTACTTTTCATCTCCACTCTTAATAAGGAGAAAATGTGGTAGATTTGACTGTATTTACATTCAGAACAATAAAAATGAACCTCACTGGGTCTGCACGAGGTGAATGACCCTATTTTTAAACATCCTCTTCTAGAAAACTCTTACAGCACTTACCTTCATTCAAACAATTAGTCAGATCAATAAAATACTATATCATATTTATGTATTTATGATGGTATTTCTTGGGAATTAATTCATTTTAATAATAGCTATTCTGCCTTTCCAAGAGCTTTCTATTTCTTCCGTATTTAAAAGTTTATGTTAGTTTAGTCCAGAGTGATATATAATTAACTTTTAAAAGTTCCTCTTGGTTTTCTGTAAGGTTAACACAAATATATTGCTGAATGTTTAAATTAGTTGCAGTTAGGAAGAATTATACAGTCTTTTAAAAGTAGAAGTAAAGCAAGTAACACCCTGGTTTATGTGAACAAATTTTATATTCATCAATTAAGCATGCTCTACCTTTTCCATACTGTTTCTTTTGCAGGAATAAAGTAGATCTTATTTGAAGAGCACAACAACTGCATAAAGAACAACACTGTGCTCTCACTCTTGTTCATGCCTTTTTCTTTTTGATCAGATGACTCTGTCCGTGTGTGGTGACCCAGGGTTGCAGTAAGGCAATATGTGCACAGAGCACATACCCTGCTGCTGTGGTCAGACCTTGCTCTGTTCGTCATAATCTGTCTAAAGAAGCTCATTTTCCTATTGAAGAATCTTAAGAATAACAGTACAGAGCAGAAATGTAGAGTGTCCAGACTACCACCTAACTTCAGACATTGACTGCAGTGTTTATGCATTGTAATGCTGTCTTGAAAAAGTTTTTATTTGGATTGTTTTAATTTCAAGACAGAAAAAGATACCTTGGACTCTAGTTTGTACACTCGTACTTTATTCCTTTTTTTTTTGTTGTTGTCGTTTTAGAATGTATTTCCTCTCCTATCATCTTCAATCTTCACTATATTGTTGAATGTATTCTTGGGTAATATCAAATACATTGATTAAAATTTGCTAGAGATAACAAATCATGATAAAAGAAAAAAAGAATTTAAAGGTTATTTTGTTTTTTAGGTTATACTTGCTACACCTAATTCGCTTCCCTTGGTTGCCTGTATTCATTTATACATTCTAGGTAAAAAATGAACTTTGAACCAGCCTGTCCACTGGAACAAGTTTCCCAGAAATGTTGTGGATGACCAATCCCTGAAGGTAATCAAGGCCAGGCCTGGATAGCCTCATCTGGTGGGTGGCAACTCTGCCCATGGCGTGGGGGTTGGAACTTAGATCTTCTTCAAGGTCCCTTCCAACCCAAGCCATTCTGCGATTCTAACTGTGATTCTATAATTTTATGATTCTATGAGTCTGTCCTTTAACGTTGCTTTATGTTTTCTACAGGCCAGTTTTCCAACCATGTGAATCCTCAAGAAACTTTTAGTGCTGCACCCTCTTGGCTTTTCTGAGAGTGTAGGGCTTTGGTATAACTCTCCAATGGATTCAAATAGATTTCTGTCTGGCAAAGATCTGTGAAAGAAGCTTAAAGTTAGGCATTTTTTCATCAAGTACCTCTCTCCCTCCTCATGACAGAGAAGGAAGTGAAACTACCGAACCTGTGTAAACAGCCATGAAAACACAGGAGAGACAGAAGCCACTAGACTCAAAAATCTGAAAGCAGAAATTCTGTTTGGCTTCAATGACATAGTACTCCATGATAAAATGCTGCGACTTTGCATGAGATTAATTCAAACAAAGGTAGATATCTATAGCACAGACATGTAATCTGAACCAGAAGTCTAGAGTCTTTGTTTAGTCAAAGGCAGGTGCTTTTGGGGACCAATTAATATCATTTTGCAGTAGATATCTAAAATAGATCATAACCTGAAAGTGCCTGATTTTCTTTACTGACTAAAAAGGGGAACCAAGTCTGAGTAACTTGAATGAAGATATCCACACTGTAGTGCTCTAAATTTGGGTAAGATGAACCCTACTGTGGTTGCCTCTGCTTTCTAATGAGTTCAGACACTTGGGGTTTTAAATCTGATATTTGCTTGATTTTATGATGTTCTATCATTCCTGATCTAAAAGATAAATGTAAAAGGGAAAGTTCACCTGTGTTTTACATTTCCTTCTTTAGAAGAGGCTTTAATTCCTGCCTTTTCTTTAAAGCTGTGTGTGGTATGTCTTGAAATACCTATATCTCCTGTCCTCCCTCAGAGAAATCAGAAAGCTTTCTGGCTGTCTCAGATTCTGCTTTATCTGTGATGACTGATTTATTTGTTTTAACTGAAGGAATTAACTCTGTTTGGGCAGAGAGGAACCTGATGAGGTTTAACAAAAGCAAGTGTAGAGTCTTGCACCTGGGGAGGAATAACCGCATGTACCAGCACAGGCTGGGGGACGACCTGCTGGAGAGGAGCTCTACAGAGAGGGACCTGGGGGTCCTGGTAGATGACAGGTTGGCCATGAGCCAGCAGTGTGCCCTGGTGGCTAAGAAGGCCAATGGGATCCTAGGGTGCATTAAAAAGAGCATTGCCAGCAGGTCAAGGGAGGTGATCCTTCCCCTCTACTCTGCCCTGGTCAGGCCTCAGCTGGAGTACTGTATCCAGTTCTGGGCTCCCCTGTATAAGAAAGACAGGGACCTGCTGGAAAGAGTCCAGCGGAGGGCCACAAAGATGATAAAGGGCCTGGAGCATCTCCATGATGAGGAGAGGCTCAGTAAGCTGGGTCTGTTCAGCCTGGAGAAGAGAAGGCTGAGAGGGGACCTGATCCATGTTTATAAGTATCTTAGTTGCGGGAGGCAAATGGAGGTGGGGAACCTCTTTTCGGTGGTCAGTGGGGACAGGACAAGGGGCAATGGCCTTAAGCTGGAGCACAGGAAGTTCCGCACCAACATGCGGAAGAACTTCTTCACAGTGCGGGTGACGGAGCACTGGAACAGGCTGCCCAGGGAGGTTGTGGAGTCTCCTTCCCTGGAGATATTCAAGACCCGCCTGGACGCCTACCTGTGCAACCTGCTGTAGGGAACCTGCTCTGGCAAGGGGGTTGGACTCGATGATCTCTTGAGGTCCCTTCCAACCCCTGCAATTCTGTGATTCTGTGATTCTGTGATTCTGTGAATAATATGAGGTCTGGCTTCCAATAATTTACAATTTTTTCCTCCTCTAAATCTTTCAGAAGTCCTCTATGCTATATTTTCTACCATGACTTCTACTTCCTCACTACTTACAGACTACTGCATTTTGCAGATCTATTTCTAATTACAAGTTTTTTCCCCCATTTTTCTCTAGATTGCAATTGATAGTGATAATTGGTTGACCTTATTCTGTCTTGCTTGACATCCAGGGAGAATTCTAGAGAGCTCTTTTCCAGAATTAAATCACTAAGTGCAATAGAAATTTTTCATTCTTCTTCTCACCTTTCCGTCATTCTAGATGCCTGGCATATTTTTAAGTTACAATTTCCTACCAAGCTTTTTCTTGGGAACATCTTCTCAAATCACTGCCTTTACACTGCCTTACAAACTTACAATCCACATTAGTAGACCCAAATTAGCTCCCTTTAATCTTTTACAAAATTCTGATTTTAATCAAGAAAGCATGGGACTGAATACTTGAAAAACACCTACATGAAATATTTTGGCTTTTGAAAAAAGTTCAGGGTGAAATGCTATACCACATAGAGTAAACTATTTCTCAGAGTATGGTATGCCCAGCCTGATGTCAACAAGAGGGACTGTTAGCCTGCTTTCAGCAGTGAGTCTGAAGAGGACTAACATAACCTAACCCCAAATCTCTCTAGTGCAAATTTACTGTCATAAAAGTGAGTGCTCATTAAACTGGCAAGATCCAGTTTTTATATTGGCAGGTGTTATGCAATCTTCCCCTGCATCACAGTTCCTCAGTCCTGAGCTACATTATCCTTGTTATTCCACTCCTGAAACTCTCTTAAGTAAAAACTTAGCATTTGCATAAATTCCCTGAGGATCTAGGAAGAAAATGCACTATGGCCCTCTGGGGCTAAGTGTGTATGGAGAAGTATATGAATAAATCTGTCAGTTTTGAATCATTAGGAATGAATGGCTTTAGGGTTGATTTTAAATGGGTGACAGTATATCTCAGGGTTTTGCTAGAGAGAGGGGATGGGCAGGATAAGCTTATATTATTCTTCTTGTTTGGACAGGGTTAATGGGAGTGTTACCAGGGATTGTGTGGGAGTTAATTGTATTAACAAGGAAAGATAGAAAGCCAAGCAGCATCTACTGAATGTCATAGCCATTTTTTTCCTATTTTATTGTAAGCAGTCTAGATGGTATAAATCAGTAATGACTCTGAATTTATAAAATGACTTTCAACTGTCTCATAGTATTTCTTTTTCCCTATGAATTAAAGACAAATCACATAGATGGGTAGGAGGCACTGCTTTAAAACACAAGTTTATACGTATATATTACCTCCAATGTATGCATGCAGGTCTTGTTATTGCGAATATGGCCATTGGTACAAGTCACAGTCAAATAAATCAGTTACCTTGTCTTAGAAATCTGAAATTATAGATGGAATGACATAGACTATGGTTAAAATATTTTACATGTTCTGATATATATGTTATATTGTCAGTTCTAGCTTTGAATCTTGTGTGCCTCGCTCTCCGTAGGACTCTAGGTGTGATATTCTGCACACTAAGGCAAACAGTCTCAGAAACATCCAAGAGGTTCAGCACTGAAACACTTAAGGTTTGATTGGTTACAAAAAGGTAGCAAAAATGCCCTCATAGGTCCTAAGCAGGCTTTTCAGAAATGCTTGTATCAGCAGAGTTTAACCCAATAACACAGGTACAGATTGAACTAATAAGCAAAAACTGTATCTGTGGGGGAGGACCAACTCTTATCTTCTGTGGATCTTATTGGCTCTGAGGAACATGTGACCAGTGACCAATGGCATGTACTTATTGTACCCTTCCTTCAAAATATTTGCCTTTGATTCAACACATTGGAATACTGATACTTAAAAACTACCATTCATGAAGCGTACCAGGATGTCATCTCCAGGTTGCCCCAGAAGAACTTTTATGTCCACTGTGATGTGCAAGTAAGCAAGGAAACCCCCAGTGCATCTGGTAATCCAGGGGTCATATATGAAAGTGTATTCTTTCAAATGGTCAGTTACACATGCATGATATCAAAGAGAATGAAGAAAATATATAGAATAATAAATAAAAATAATAAAAAATCCCAAGACCACAAAAACTACCTTGAACTTGAGGAACAAGGGATATTCTGTGAACAACTCTGCACAAGTTGATCTTGCATAAGTAAAGAATGTTAGAGATCTTGTCCAAGCATAAATGAGTAGATTATTTGATGAGTAATAAAATGATCAGTGTACCTTGGGAACTACAGGGAATATTCCGTCTGCCTACTTATAGCAGATACAGTTTCACCTACCAGCACTCAGGTTCATGGGCACAAGCCACCCTGTCTTCTACAACAAACCTCATATTGCTATGTACAACTACTTGTCACATTAAAACTGCTCCAAGACATTAATCTAGAACAGGTTTTCTGCCTTGTGACATGTGTTTAACAAGGAAAGGTGTAATTCCTTGCTAACTACACATCTTTACTGGAATCAGATATTTTCCTTTCCTACTGCCATAATGAAGACTCCATTTTCTCTAAAGAAGCCTCAAGAGTCAAGAATCTAGTTTTGTCCTATTGCTGTTAGTTCTATTAACTGCCTGGATAACATTATATTATAATATATAATTATTATATTATATTATATTATATAACATATTGTGATATTTTTGTTATTTTAAATACATGAAAAGTAAGCAAATGTCAGAGGTTCCAGAAAAAAAGAGAAATTTAGAGCTGATTATGGTAAGATAAAGTATTCTGAACTTAACCAGTCTGATCCTTTCCTGAGGAATACAAATAGATACCACTCTAATAAGAGATTTTGAAAATATTTTTCAGAGATATTAGGTAATCTTTTAATTAGATCTGTCATTTTCAGTGGTATTACTAATAATTTAATATAAACAATCTATCTGTGAATTTCTGTGATTTTTTTTTTCTTGCCATCTCATTACATGGAAATTTCTCTTTTAACTGCTAAACTCTTAATTGTATTCTGTCATTTTGGTCTCATCCACTTTTTTAAATAGTTTGCTGCAGCTGTGAATTTTCTGGCAAGGCATGATTCTGTGGAAAATTGCCAATTCTTAAATATGGCGCTCTGAGAAATGTTCACCCTCTCTCTCTCTTTTTATATTCTTGAAATTATAGTAAAGCAGGTTTCTATCAGAAATGATCTTGGCCTCCTGTCAGCTTATCTGATAGAAGACCAGACCTTGAGAGGCTCTGGGAAGCCTCAGTGCATCAACTGCCTTCAAACCAAAGGTGTTACAGCTTTTGGCATCCTCAGCTTCAGCACAGTCCAGACGTGGGCTGCTTAAAGTGCAGCGAATCTAGAACAACTCAGGGTTTCAAAAGGTTCTGCATTTATTTCCCAGTAAATGTCAGAAGTCTGGTAATTGAGAAATCCATCCCACACAGCTAAAGACCTGAGTAGGGAAGGGAATATGAAGAAGAAAGGGGGGCAAGAATGAAAGAAGTTCAGAGGGCTTGTCTAAATTGGACAGAACAGCTTGGGCTCCTGGAGTGTCCCTGCTCTTTTATGTGCTTGTTATCACATCAAGTGGTAGTTTTCAGCTTTTCTGGAGTCCTGGAATACCAAGGTAAGCTTCAAGGTCCACAACTCTGGGCCATCTCATATTCATCTTCACAAAATCCCTGAGTCTCCATGCTGATGTGCATAGGAAATGTGGGCACCCTTATTTCTATCCCTTTGTTTAATTTTAGGTAGATATTTGCATATGTTGGCTTTAGCTTCTAAAAAATATTTCTCCTTAAAAAAAAAGAAAAAAAAAAAGACGAGAAAAGGAAAGAAAAGAAAAGAAAAGAGAAAAAAAAAAGAAATAGAAAACAAGTCAGCCACTGGTGATTGATTTCCTTTTGATTTCCTTTTTCGATTTCCCAGTGTCATTTCCTTTTGACACATTATTTTCATAATATTTTATTGGTATTGCATAACATTTGCATGAACATGAAAACCAGTGACATGGGCTTTTAATAATCAGACTGCTAACTTAAGTGTCATAGCAGCATTTGGGTGATTAATGAAAGGTGTTTACACAGCTACTTATTCTGTTTCATTTTAGCAACTGTGCAAAACTACTTACAGAGTTGACATGTTGCTCCCTTTATAGAGCAGTCTCCATATGTTCATTAAGGTGGAAAAAAAAAGTAGGAAACTAAAGGCAGGTGTCAGCTGAAACCTTCAGAGGATCAGTGATTCATTGAATTGTGCTTTCTTCTTTGATTTGCAATTAACATATTTCTGGATTTCAGATATATTTCTGTATATTGACCCTGGAGAATCAGCTTTTTGTTTATGTGGTTTGATTTCTTTTTCTGCTCTGTTTTTTTCTTTTCTTTTCTTTCTTTTCTTTTCTTTTCTTTTCTTTTCTTTTCTTTTCTTTTCTTTTCTTTTCTTTTCTTTTCTTTTCTTTTCTTTTCTTTTCTTTTCTTTTCTTTTCTTTTCTTTTTCTTTTCAAGGGTTACATTTTTACTGACTCAAAGGAAGATATCTGAGGGCAGGAAAAAAGTACTCTGCTACATTCAACTACCAAGAGATGGCATATTAGGGCATTTGCCTATCTTCCTGTGTTTTTAAAGAACATGTGTGTCTTTACATTGAGGACCACGAAATCTCCTGGGGAGAGAATCTTAAATGAAGAATCAAAGCATTTCAGGCTTCTCATCACAAGTGCAAATGGAAAAACAAGCACTTATACACCACCTTCACTCACCTAGCTGTGGGACTTTCTGCAGCCCACATTTAATGACAAAATGTTGCAAGTTTTTGAATGTGCGCCCTAAGTGATGAGAGGCTTTGCATGGAGTTGAACTACTTCAATCATCCCAAGAGAATCCAGTGTGGCAAAGTTTAACAAAAGCCTCTGATCCCACCTCCTCCCTCTTGACTTCTGCCTCCTTCCCCTCTTGTGGTTACCTCTGTTGCATCACTACAGAGAAGGGAGCAATAGTGATGTAGTGGGGCTCCTGCCTTGACTTTCAAGGGTAGGAAGCAGAGAAAAGGAGATTAAAACCTTTTTCTGTGTTGGTCTTTTATTTCTTGTATACATAACAATGGGAAGAGAGGAGAAAATAGCTGAAGTCTGGACAGAGTTGCTCAGGTCATTATTTCTGTCCAGGCATTGGCCAGAAATCTGGATGAGAGAGACTGTTTGTACATTGGTTTAGCATTTCCATGTTGATAAACTAGTGTTCATACTTAAAGGAGAAAAGTTCATCATCTAAAATCCTAGGAAGGGGAGAAACACGGTTTTCTGGACTAATGTAGGCAGGAATTATTTAAAAAAACACGGGAATGGGGAGATATAGTTGTGTCATGGGTGAGTGAAGGTAATTTGTCAGGATTCAGCTTGGTAACTATGAAGAAATAGTAAACTCATTCCATATAAACTCATGTCTAATGTACAGTTAGGTTCAGATGAGAGCAAAAGTAGCTTAGGGAAATTCAGAACGTGCCTCTCATGGTTGCTCTGATTTCCGTATTGCACAATGAGGTTGCTTCTTATCTCTTTTCTTCTTGACTTTGATTTTTGCTGTTTTCATAGTTACTGGCTCCCTTTCAAGTGAAGGGATAGAGGGTAGACACTCTGAACCCAGAACACTCTGCCAGTCAATGATGGGACATTTTCTGATCAGATTGTAGGGAAATTGTTTTAATGTATATGCAATTTGTGGGAAAAAAGGGCCATTCCACTATTGCTGAATGCAATAGTTAGATTAGATTAGTTAGGTTAGATTAGTCAGGTGTCTTCTCATCCTTTAGTATGGTCGTCGTGCCTTGGACTCAGACATGTAGATGCCTGCTTTTGAATCCCAAATGGCTTTGAGATGGGACAGCTCAGTTCAGCAGAGTATGTTACTGTAAAGCATAACCAGAAGGACAAATATAGATGCACAGGGGCATTAAAATTTTGTTTATGTGTGTCTCAAGAATATAAACGGGTAACACAGATTTGTTGTCTTTTTTCTCAGTCTGCAGTTATCTTACAGGCTTCCTACATCCTGAACTGAAAGACTGTTTATGCTGCTAGAAATGTCAGCCTGTCCCGATAGATAAATGCATCATCCATTTGTTGGACATGATACTATCAGTGAGACTTATTTCTATGTGTTGTGCATGGCTTCCTTTTGAAGCTTCCTGTCTCAGATTTTAAATACCAGCATCATCTGTACATATTGGACTGTGTTACATGCTGTCTCATATGTCTGTATGTCCTTTAATTCTTTTGACACTCAGCTGACTTTATTAGGGTTATAGTATGACCAAGGAATACAATCATAGCAATTGTCCTATTTTTTCACTCTCTGGTCACATCCTTGTCCAAAAAGGTCCTAAATAGTTCATAAAAACATTCAAGAAATTGAATCTCGATGGAGAAAGTATGATCTATTCCTTCTTGAATTACTCTAGTAGTCTTCCTAATAACTTGTAACTGGAAGTTGCCTTAAATGCTGAAGTTTCTAAAATTTGCCTTGACCTTTATCTGCCATTGCCAGGGAGGTGTGCAGATGAATACATTTAAGGACAATAAAATTTAAGAACTTTTAGTTTCAATGCAGAAACCTAGTATACTTTGGAATTGAGATAACTTTAGTAAGAGGTGTATTTGATAGCTCCACTGAGCTATGGCTGTTAGAATTCAGCATTTCTATATGGTTCCTGATTTGTATTTATGAAAAGTAGCATTTTGCATAAGGGTGATACCTTAAAAATTGTTCTGGGTGATATGGCATGGACATATTCGTATGGGAATATTCAGTATTGCAGCTGCTTTTTGCAATGATAGTTTTGCACCTGATGTATAATACTCTCCTCAAGAAAATGATTAGGCAGCAGTTCATGTAAGAGATCTGCATGTTAAACAGCTGAGGTTGCACTGGGCTACTGTATCCGTGGGAAGTTGCTTACTGGTAAAATGGGTTCATGTTTTTGAGAATTGTTCTTCCTTCAAAGGAGAATCCAGCCCATAAAAAAACTTTACTGAGTCCGGATATTTTCCTCTTCTCAGCTTATCAAGAACAAGCTTTGGAAATTATGGTTTCACATATGACAATCATATCTTCAAGAATTACCTCAGCTAATTTTCCTCATGAGGATCTTTCAGACCAGATACTTTGAGGATAGCCTGATGGAAAACTACAGATTCATTATTGTGTCTTTGAAGAGTTCCTGGCCCTCTAATTGTTTTGTACACTTGTTATCATCAAATATGTCAGATTAAAATATTTTACTGATCTTGAGCCCAAACCACCCCGTTTTCCTCTTGTGTGGCTCGGTAAACAAAATGGGAGTGCAAATAGAGTTAAAAAAAAAAGTGTGCAAATTTGTTTTCAGGGCATCTTCTCCATGGGACAATGCTTACTGGCAGATGAGAACTATTGGTGAAAGCTCAAAAATACAGAACATCTCTTTGCACAACATCTTAGATTTCAGCTATACCAGTTACAGGTAACAGTGTAACCTTGGGTGCACTCAGCTGTCTGTACTACACTCTCATATCTTCCTCTTGAAATCTGGTATTGAAACATATATTGGCCACAGTAATTTATGGAACAAATCCTGAAAAATTCTATATCAGGATTAGTGCCTATTAACTCTTTTAAGTTTTATTTGGCATTCAACCAAAGCATCAACTGATCTCACGTTCCTCTTTATCCAGTAACTAACATTGGGGAAAGACACAAGTAAAATATCAAGTGGAAAAAGGTGCCCAGGGTAATACTGTAACTACCAGACCAAATTCTCTGTTGGCATAATTCAAAGGTTTTTCAAGCCAGGCCTTTCAAAATAGCCCATTTTTCTTGAATTAATTTTTTGTATTCACTTTTTAATAAGCAACTTTCCAAGCAATGAAGGTTTTTAGCTGCATGACTCCTATTAAAGTCAATAGGAGTCATGTGGCTAAAACCCTGTGCAATACTCGAATTTATTGGAAATTGGCATCTGGTGCGGAAAGCACTTCTATTGTTTGGTCTTCCTGCCCAATCACTGCTTTTTGCTTGGTCATGTAGCCTCTTATGTTTCTACTGGCTGGAATCTCCATGCCTAGCCTTTCTATTCCATCCCCGATATTCTTTCACGCTAAAAATAAGAGTATCCTCTGCACAATCATTATTGCCTCATGCCCTTTTGTTTGCATTTTTCCTGTGCGGCTGCTTTCTTCAGCCTCAGCTGTTGCTGAAATTTGCTCTTGGCTGCAGTGAATCATGGCATTGTTCATGCAATCAGTTATGTTTGCACAATACTTTAGTAACCGGTTATATGAAAGGTGCTCTGCAAACAAAAGCTTAACTCCTTACCATTTTATTCTGAAATTCTAGGGGTTAAAATACTGTCACGTGAAACTGATGTTATTTCTTTGCTAAAAATGAGCTTCCAACAGATATTAGAAATCATTACTTAATTTCTTGCTCCTCCAAAATGATGTTAACTCATCATGGTACTTTTAAAGCCTTCTTGCTTCTACTGAAATCAAGGGCAGTTGATATGACAGCTGCAGATTTTAGCTCAAGATACATTTTATGGGAAGACAGGCTACAAAATCCAACCCTAGGAGCATTACTGTACGATTTACTTGCCAATAACTGAAGGCAGCCTATTTTTATTAAAAATAACAATACAATTTTTTTGTTTGGTTTGCTACACATTTAATCCTAAATTGCATATGGGAAATTTTCTAATTTGGATATGAATCCTAGTTGTGGCTTCCTTTAAATAAAATGAATAAAAAAATTAACTCATTTTTTCCTGCAAAGGTTTCACTGCACCTGCCCCAATTATGTCTGGGATATGACTGAAAATAATGCTTCCCTCAGGTATTTCTGGAGAAGTTTTCAACCAAATGGAAAAAGGGACATCTTCATGGATGAAGATTTATTCTTCTCCCAAAGTTGTCTGTGAACATTCGAGTTAAAAAAAAAAGGCTTTATAAAATGGCAATATATTAGTTTACATGCAGTTTTAAGAACATTGTATAGGAAAGTTGTTAATGATTGTGTCTGAATATTGTACAGCTCTGTAATAAAAGATAGAGGCTGTCCAGTATCCTAAAGGGAAAGCTCAACTCAGACTCCTTCAGGCACTATATGTTTTTTAAAAATAATCTCAGGATTGAAAATCAAATCTATCAAGAAACACTACTCGAGCAACTTGGGACTCTGCCAGACAGCCTATTTTAAAGTATAGCTAAAGTAGACTGAAGATTATCTTCAAGTGTGGTATTGAAAAGCAACAGAGCTCTAAATGAATATAAAACTCTTTCTGGGACAGAAAATCTCATTAAGTCATCATATTTTAACATGGATACACTATGCAAAAAATCAGTGTGTCTGTGTAAGAAAATTTTGTATTTTTTCAGTCAGAAAGGTTTTTCTTGTCTTTTTAAGTTGAGTGGCTTAATTGTTCATCTCAAGATGCCAGAACTTCGAAAGCTTTGTTTGTCCATGAGAAGTACAGCAGGTGCTCTGTGAATGTCAGTCCTTTGACATCACTCCTTGCCCTCATTTCCTGGGGCTGTGCTTAGAGTATTTTTCTTATGCATGTCACCGCCTGTCTTGCTCTTCTTACAACAAGAATAAAACAAATTAGTGGCAGAAACTGTGACTTTTTTCAGAGTTTACTCTGGAAAAAAAATAGGATTAATGTTCTCACTATATTTACTTCTCCAGGAATCCCTAGGAGAAGCATTATTTTCAGTTGTATCCAAATGTAATTGTGGCCCAAACTAAGGTGTGTGTTTCCATTTTACAGAGTTCAAAATATTCTATGCTCATTTTCCATAGGATTTTCTGTGAAACATTTATCATGATCATGTTTATCAAAGTAGTTCTTCAGATTTTCCACCTTTTTAGAAGTCCAATTTTTGGCCTGAGATGTTCTTAGTTATTGAATAAAGGAAGCCAGGAGCTCTTTCAAATATAAAATAAGCAAAATGAGAGAACAAACAGAAGTGCTAATAGTAGTAATAGCATTTTGGAGAGGCAAATAGAAGAAAACTTTGTTTTTGAGGAAAAAAAGAAATAATTAAAAAAAGCCTATCTGGAGTAAATCTGACCTGAGCTAAATTTGAACTGGCCCCGGAGAAAGAAAAAATTGTGTCACACTATGAAACATCCAAACTAAGCAATCTCTCAGCTAAAAGATTTAGTACAGAGAGTTAGTTTTAAACTAAAGAAGACCAGCACTTTAATCTTTTTGCTTGATTTTCCTTTCAAACACAGTCATCCATTTAGCTCCCTGCTGTCCTCGTGAAGAATTTCCTTACGATGAAATCAGGGTTCAGAGATTTATTATGCAACGAGCAGAGTAGGTTCAAGCTGATAAAGGCTTCCTGGGTGAGTGAAGGATGCTTAATGCCAGGAAAGATACTCTTTTAATGTGAGGTTCTTGACCATTTATTACATAAAAATGTTAATCTGATAGTGTTTCTAATCTGCTTGTTATCAGTGGTGGCTGTTTGGTGTAAAAGACAAGATAAAAGCAAGAGCTGAAGAAGCAGATTTGGGGAACACTCACTCAGTTAACATGCAGGATACAAAACACCTGCTTCCCATTTATCTGTTCTTGCAGAGTAAGGAGGAGAGGGCTTTTGGCTGTGATAAGGCAGCAGCTTCGCAGTCTGATTGGGCCTGGTGTGCAAGCACTAAAAGGGCACTGCACAGGAGATAAGCTGTGATAAAGATGAGGGAAAGCACTTCCCGGGGAACTCTGTGGAGCAGAGGAGGATTTGCTTTGCATGCCATTTCAAAGGGTTCTCCAAAATACAAAATATTTAATCCTTTCTCATCAATACACATCCTTACCCCAAATTGGTGTGCAAGCCACAGAATTAACGAAGTCCAGTATTCTACCAGCTTGCATACTTGCTGTCCTTGGAGTTTGTCCACACTAATGCCTGGGTTCGTCCTCCCCATGAAATCTCAGCACGCAGGAGACAACGAGAGCTGTGACCAGCCCTGGCTTTCATGCGTGCTGAACCAATTGCTGAGGTGAAAGGCAGAGCAATTGGTAAACTAGGCTGCAGTCTGCTCATGGGCTCAGAAGTTATTAGTTAGGGTGGCCCAGAGGACAAGCACTGTTATCACATAAGCCTTGTTTCCTAAGCAGACCAAGATAAAGGTTATCTCTGTCTGCAAGACCAAAATACAATCTCTTTCTTGAGGGAATGAACTCAACAGTAAAGTTTTTAGGACTTTTTTTTTTTTTTTTTTGAGTTTACAAAAACATTTGCAATCAGTGAAACAGCCAGATAGGAAACCACTTGTTCATTTCAGAAAATGTTGGGGACTAAAATTGGCTTCTTTAGGATGATAACACGACCAGACCAAGCTTTTCCTGCCAAGGGAGACCTGAACTCGTTTTCTACTCCAAAAGTCTCTTGTCTCCCACAACCTAGATGAGTATCTCAGAAACCAGCCCTTTTTATTTTGTGGCAACTACTTTTTACTGAAATTAGATATTTCCAGTAATATTTCTGTCCAAGTCAATATACTGCTTTAAAAAGAGATTACTTTGCAATGCACTATCTCCTAACACAAATTCGCACTGTTGAGAAGTTTCCAGCTCTGTCATGGGCTGGAATAGCCTGTGCAGGCACACACACATTGCCTTTACTTTAAACTATGGGGAAGCCACAAAAAAAACAAGATGGATGTATCTATGAACCAAGTAAATATTAAGAAAACAATGTCTCTGAAATGTTGACTTCAAAATTACTTTGAAGCTTACAGTTTAGTGTGGAAGTCAGCTTGTCAGAACAAGATAAATGAAGACAGTGGGGTGGATGCTGCGTGGGTGCTGTGTACGTGCTGCCCACGATTTGCTAGGCAGTACAATCTGTGCATTGGCAGGAATACGGTACCAAACCTTGTATCCAAGTAGCACTTCTTCATCCATGTGTGTTAAATTCAAGGGAGGCACAGGTTAGCAATCCATATCATAGGCATATCGGTTCATGAAGGAAGTCATGATTAGAGCGAACAAAACTCCCAAAGGCAAAGCACAACTAATACGATTTTGACTGTACGTTGCTTAGTCAAACATTAATATGCTGATCCCCTCAGCTGCATTTAGAAATGTGTGTATTAGAGAGAAGATCACCTGACAGCACAGAGCATTTGAAGTTCTACATTTCTCCAAAGAGCACAAGCAATTTTAGCAGAAGACCCTTGCCAGAACAAGAAGCAATGGGCATGAACTGGAACACAGGAGATTCCATGTAAATATCAGGAAACATTTCTATGCTGTACGGGTGATGAAGCATTGGCACAAGTCACCCAGAAAGATTTTGGAGTTTCCTCATTGGAGTTCTTCAAATCCACCTGGACATGGTCCTGGGCACCCTGCTCTGCATGTCTGCTGGAACAGGGGTTGGACCAGGTGATGTCCAGAGATCCCTTCCAACTTTAACCTTTCTGTTATTGTGATTCCCAATTCAGTCTTTGTTCATTTACGAGGCAAACATCTGAGTAAATACTCTCCATACCAGGCACTAAATATGTTAACATTCCTGGAGCTGCAGGAGATCGTACTTTATATGGTAGAATCTTGGGTTCCTATGAGTTAATGGAGAGTGTTAGCAAATGGATCCCAACTGGTCTCTAGTGGTAGGACACAGGAAGGAGAGAATAATAAGAAAAACAGTCACAGGCACAAAAACCATGGCTTTATACATCAAGTCCAACATCCAAAAGCAAATTGGAAGTCAGCGCAAGCTGCGGAGAATAGTTGTTATGTGCGCTGTACGCTAGTTCTGCTAAGTAAGTGATCAATATATTTACTCCCTGGATAGAATACAGTTTTGCTGCTGTGACAGAGCTACTTCTACTACTCTGTGAAGAAAAATGACTCCATTGAGTCTGTGATTTCTGTCTGGTCAGTCTCCAATACTGTAAAGATATTTTTAAAGATATCTGAAAATTGTAGATTAACAGACTGACAATATTTACAGCACACTAAAGAGAAGAAATTCAAACATAAAATAAAATTTAATGGCTAGCAATTAGCCTAATCTGTTTTACTAAGGTGTTGCCAAGATTTGTAGATTGTTTCAGCAGCATGTAGTACCTCTGCAATATTTACATGTTCAGGATGGGTTAAAGCTTTTTGCTGAATTTTTGTTCATGTGGATTGTTAAAGGAAACCTATCTCACCAGTGGGTTTTTTTGTTTGTGTTGTTTTGTTTTTATTTTTGATGTTCATGCTCATTCCAATAACTGGCTTCATTTCAATGTTATAAATATGAATTTGGTTACACATGGTGTTCAGGCTAATCAGCAGACTACAACCAAAAGTTATAACTCTGTTACACATATATCAGTAACCATTGAGAAGAGAGAGAAGAAAGGAAATTGGAAGCCAGCTCATGAAATGGACGCTGACTTCCAAACTGAAGTGCAATAAAGTTATGGTGATGAGAAATGTTGTTGCAAACCTACAGCTTGGCTGCATCCCGTATAAGATAGCTCAGGAAGTTAGGAGAAACTGAAGGAAGCAAAGAATCTCTTTTCCAGGAAACCCTTTAAGGATTTTGTAAAATTATGGCAAAATCAGCCANCATTTTATTACTGAGATTAATGAGAAGCGGAAGATTTATGTGGTCTATTCTTATAACTTGCTCTCCTCCTCATAAATCTCCCATCATTACACATACAATAAGCAGCATGTTGCTTCACCTTCTCTGAGGTGCAAGTCCACCAACAGATCTCTTTTGTTTGCTTCCCTGTGCTTTTCAGAGGCCAATATTCTACTAAAACAATCCCTACTCCACCCCAAACCAAAACCTTCTTCCCCTCACTCAACACCCATCACTATGAATGAGAGAGAAACCAAGAAAAAAATATTGTTCATGGAAGTATCCTCTTTGGATCAACTTTTGATCTAATAGTTAAATACTATTGTTGAAATCAATTAAAATAGTTCAGAATCAGTAAGATTTTAGGTTTTGCTTCTTTATCACAGGTAGCTAGTTTTTATACTTGTCTCTTTTGTCTTGAGACAGCTAGACAGCCTTTTGTTTCATTCTTAATTTGTTGGTCTAAAAACTCAATGAGCTAACACCTCAGCTCACCTCAGCTGCCAAGAGGGTATACACCTGGAAGCAGCAGACAAAGAGCCTCAATAGGTTCATATCTGCTATGGCTCACCTTCAGGAAGCAATGCATCTTATAGATCAAATGCATGATAGAGTTGACAGTGAGGTATCTAAACACCTTGTATTTATGGACAACATGCTTTCCCACAATGTGCCTGGGAGAAAATGAAATATTAGTTCTATTTTGTCATTATACAAAGCTGAAGAACCAACTAGATTAAGTGATTTACTTAGGATCACTCAGGACATCTGTAGTAGAGTGAGAAACAGAGCATCAGTACCTAGAGTACTGCTCCACTTAGCTGTCATACCTGCCCAGGTGATGGTCTACTCTTTCACTACATGGAGTGATGAAATCTGCCTTCTAGAATTACAATTGTTCCCTATGGCAAGAGATTCACGTTTCCTATGTGCACAGAGGTCAGAACAACCCTGTCAAGTGCTGTCCTGTATTATTCTTGTGTAAAATTATTTGGGTACAAAACAGTAACAGCAGGAAAGGAGGAAGGAGAAGAGCTGTTCTTGAAAGTTTTTTCTTATTATGCAAGAACAGAGTACAAAGATTTACCAGGGAATTGTGTTAAATAGCCACAGTTGTAAATTTTGAATTCATAAATGAATACAAATGTGTAGCTGTCATAATTGGCAGATGACACTTCCTGAAGGATAAGCATGTACTCTTCCCCAGTGAAGGTGGAATGCAAGAGTTGCATCTCCTGAGACTTCTAATGTACAAATTCTTTGGCAATTCTTCCTAAGGCAGAATTGTTTTTAATTTAGAAGACGTCAACCTACTTGTACTAGTGGGAGAAATTAATAAGCCAAGGATGCAGGTCAGCTGTAGTATAATACTGAGTAGATATGTCTCCATTAATTGCAGGATTGTCTGTGCTCACTTAAAAGCTATTCAGTTTCAGATCTTGATCCTATTGCCTTTGCTGAGATAAAATTCCCCTGAGCTTCTAACATCTCTTCTGCTGCTGATCCTGCAGGGGTGGGTTTGTTTCATGCCTGCATGCACCTATTTCTTCTATCTGCATAGCACAGATATTCATGTTCTCTTATACTAACCTCCATCGTGTTTATGTGTTCTGAACACTTAGAAAGTGCTATTTTTTTTTTCTGAGGAATTAAAGCAAAGGGAATCCGAGGGTCATGTTAAAATGACCTGAATCATAACAAGGGTTTTTGATATAATGTTTTCTCCTGGCTTCTCTAAGCAGCTCCCTATGTGGTGCCTTATGAAGGTGTCACAGTTGTTCTTCATAACCATCCAGCTCTCTTTCGTGACCAGAGTATGAGTGCTTCATACTGCCTGACTATAGCCCTGAGCATCTTGATTACGACACAGTTAATCTGTGCCAAAAACAATGCTTAAATTCACATATCAACTCTTATCCTGGTACTTTTCTGCCGGCTTTCTGAAACTTCCTCACTTCAGTTCACCTAAAGGCTCCATGCAGGAGATAGAGGATGTTTACTGGAGTTATCAAAGTCTATCCCCTTGCAATAGAACATTTAGGAAAACCCTGGTGTGAATAATTGAATGCTGTGTTTAAGCTTATAGATTTAGCAGATTTACAACTTGTGTATTTACATGAGAACAACAAAAGTCCTTCAGCTTTCCCAATCCACTTTTTCTCATTATTTCACCACGGTAAGCAATCTGTTATGTTCTAGACTGACTTACTCCCCAAATTTTGTGACTTTATTCACACTACTAAGTGAATGATGCTTTCTAAATACCAGACACACGTTATGTACAATTAACTTCCTAAATCTACTGTGAGGTTACGGCAATAAAAACTTGCCAGAATTACAAGGGAATTTTCAAACTTCTAAGCAGGAGCTTACTGTTGACTTACAACTGTATCCCTTTATAAGCCAAAAGGACAGTGTGGTCTAGCAGTTGATACAACACTAGACCAAGACTCAGATGTTGGACTGAATTATTTATGACCCAGGGCAGGCTGCTCTCTCTGCCTTTCTCCCTTTTCAGTTTTTGAATGTCTCTCTTTTTCAAAGGGAAACTTTTTGGTAGAGACTTTTTTCTTTGTGTATACAACACTGCACCCACAAAAGCCTCAGTTTGAAGCAGAAGCTCCAGAATGGTAGTATCAACAATAAACATCTACTTCACAGTACAAATGGCTGCAAAATAGTATATAGCAAAACAGTGTGGAAACAAATTAATTTGAGATATTTAAGGTTCAGAAAATTTGACGATTCAGTCTAATTGGACACATTAAACAAACTATATTCAAGGGATACGCTCCTGGCATGCTGTAAAAGCTTTTTTTTTTTTTTTTTCTTTTTAAAATGAGAAATCTGGTTAATTAAATTTACTTACTAAACAGCTTGTATTACAACAGTAGAAAATGACAGATGTCTTTCATAAAATTAGTCATATTGTGGTAATTTTCTCCTCTCCTCCAAACACTGTGTGATTATGGATATATTTTCTCTTGTTAAAAATCTATCTGTCATAATTTCTAATGAATTCAATGCTAAAATGTTCTGAAAGAAAAGGTGTTTCACATGAAATGTAGTAAAGTTTTCTGTGACAAAATTTCTCATTGCAACTTTATTCTGTGTGCTGTTCGTTGCTTGCAGAATACTGCATAATTTTAAAGGCTTATACTTACAAAGGCCAATCATGTATTAATTCGTTTGGTATTCATTGAGAGACCTTTAATCATGATGGATTAATTTATTATAAATGCGGATATAATATGTTATTTCATAATATCACACTGTAATTTAGCAATTAAACGGTCTGTTATTATTTCAATCACTACCCAGATCTGTATCATGATACAATGTTTCGTTCCATGGTGAATTTCTTTACACTACGTATAGCACAATGGATTTTTTTGAAGAGTAAATCTTTGGGGATGCAGGAATATACAAGAAAATATTTTGCTCTCATATTCTCCTTTGTCTCTGAGATGATTCATCCTAAATACTTAGAGCCATCTTGTCAAAGGCTTTAAGTGATTACAAGTCTGATCTGGAGCTTGCTGATGTCAGTGCTGCATTTAGCATCTTAAACCCTATAATGAGTGAGGGGAGTGTAAATACTTCACAGGAAAAGGAAGTGGACAAAAATCAGGCAAGTGCACCAGTCTTGTGCTGTTGCACAAGCATAATCTAGGGTAGCAAGCAGAAATGGTCAGGTACAAAAAAATCTAACCTGTCATTATTTGAAAGCTGAGTGACACTCCTTTACTGCTAACTTATACAGCTACTTCCTAGACAGACAAATATGGGGCTTTCAAAAGGGTCTGGGACAAGGCCGTTATACCCTTTCTTGAACCTGCATTCTTGCACAACACTTTCACCTTCTGGCACTTTCAAGTCAGAACACGAACTGGGGGGCATTTATGCTGATCCGATTTTGCCAAAGATTCAGATGCCTAATCATTATGGCCACCCATATGGAATAACCCTAAAAAGAATGTGGCTGAGAAGCATAATTTCCATATTGCAGTTATGCCAACAGATGTATTTCAGAAATGCGATATCTTGCTTGTAAGTGTGGAAAGATAAGAGATAAGGATCCCTGGGAAATGATATCCAACTGTTCCTCTTTGTTATAGCCATTTGGCCTCATTTCTCTCTCTAACACATGCCGTTGTTGTGTTTGAGTTGACACTATACCAGCATATCAGCATATAAAGGTTGTAGAAGTTGCCAAGCCTGTTCCTCTGACTGGACATTTGAAAACAAATTGATCTGTTACTTTGAGCTCATTTTTTAAACTCCCTCTATTGACATTTAAGTAACTGATTCTTCTCCATCATTGTTAGCTGTCTTTTTTTCCTGCCTGTCAAGAGCTTGCTAAATTAAGATTCACAACCCAGGATAGTTTTCATATGAACCCAAAAGGAGTCAATATGTTTACTTAGATAAATGGTTATTTTACAAGGCAGTGTAAAATGCATAATTTTCTGTGGTATATAAAGCCATGAAGCACAATCCATCATGAGTGACTCATTTAATCTCAGATATATCAGTGGATGCCTTCTTCAAACAGCAGTCTGGAATAAGTGATTCATATTAGGAGATCTGGAAAAAAGTGGCAGAGAGAGCAAGTGAAGAAATCAGAATAAAAATGCTAATAATGTATACTCGATCATTTGGTAAAGATCAAAAAATCCTGTTAAATGTTCCAATGTATCACCCTCCCAGCTCAAGACTCACCTCCTCAAGAGCATTTTCTGTTGTATAACCCTTTCACATTTGGGCTGGATAAGCCCAACAACAGGAGATGGGGAGCATTTTCTACAGACTAACAAATCTGCTAGAACCAATGGTTTTAATCTCTCCTTGGCTACAGAATCAAAGTCAAGTTCTCTGCAGGTGTAAATGGGATCTGCTCCACTGCCTTAGGTGGAGTTCTACTCATTTACACCATTAAAGAATTTGGCACTTAGGATGTTGAGATCAAAAGGTTCCGGTTGGCAAAGGGATGCAGAAGAGAGAATCTGTCCGGGAAAATATTCTGGGAAGACTTATCTATCCTTTGGAAAGAGGACTTATTTTTCCCCAGAGGAGTCTGTTATTGATAAATCCAAATTATATTAAATTCTGGTACTTCTAACCCTGATAATTCTAAACTGGACAACTACAGAAGAAGCCTGCTAAAACTCTGCAGAAGGGAAGCACAGTGGATGCGGTCTTCTGTGTGCATTTTCACATTATCATATTGTATGCATATTGTATGTATTTATTTTCCACTGACACAGCACTCATTGGTAGTGTGTATTGTTCATTTAATAAAATCAGGCTTCTAACATGCCCTGCCATGGCTTCTCGCATAACACATACTGAAAGAAGAAACATTGTTAGTAGATGTGCCTGCATGATGCCACATGCTGCATTGCCAGAAATAAGTTTCACTTAAATTGGAGCTCCTGCATATGCAATGAAGCCTTTTCCATTATTATTTCTGAGACAACTGAGAAAGATCTGTTTATATGTTAATAATAACTTTGGGAGATATAGGAAGCAGTGAAATATTAAGACTCAATTAGAAAAATCATCTAAATCAACATTTCAAGTGAATCAAATAACACCCCAGCCCCGTCAATCTGTTAAATGTGTGCAAATAACTTTTCCAAAGGGACGGCATCAGTGTATTTGCACTTTTATATCTATGGATTCTTCTTCAGAACACAATTTTCTCCTAGACAAGGAAGTATTGATGAGTACCTGCTGTGTTTATTTGGATAGATACAGACATGGAAGCTTGGTCTGAAAGCCCGCTCCACTCTTGAAGCCCTCATCAGGTCTCAGTAGCTCAGTAGCAAGGAAGGAAGTTTTCTTTCCTCTGAAAACAATCCTTCATGTAACAGAAGTATTCCATATCAGGGTTGCTCTAGATTATACAGATGTCTGTCCAACTCACTGTCCTGTCTCCAACAGCAGCCAAAAGTGTAAGTCTGAAACGGGCTCTAAGAGCAAAGCAACACCTTCTCATCCTTGAAAACTTTATAGTTTAAGGATGTTCTGTAGAAATATTCACACACTCCTTTTTTATTACACAGGTTAGTGATGTATTTTTGCACTTGAAAATGTCCTACTTAATCTGTACATTTAGCCACTACTAATTATTCCCTTCTCCTCTTTTCAAGTTCCCTACAACAGGATTGACAAGCTGTGAAAATGCACCCACCTGAAGTTCAAATCAGAGCAGTTGAGCAATCTGGAGGAGAGGTTCCCTTTGTTCTGAATTTGTGCTAGCTGTGTATCTACTAATATAAAACCACAAGGCCATGGTTGTGGCTCAGGCACTGTTGCCTGATCATGCATAGATTTTTGATTGATAGCAATGTTCCCCTGTGGAGCTTTGAGTTGTGCTGATCAACTCTTTCCTTCAACGCTCCCAAGCCTGGTTTCAGGGACAGCAATTATCAGGGCTGTTCCCAACAGTGAAGTTGGACGCTGCTCATCTTTCTGGAGTTGCAGGGAATGTGTGCAGGTGGATACAGGCCATTCCATGACAATGGTCCTTGGGTCTATAGAGTAGTTCTTAACTGTTTTATTCCATACTACTAACGTAATCACAGATGTGTGCCCACAAGTAACATATGGACAGTGCTTGTGGCATGAACCACTACCACCAGAACATTCAAAAACAGTTTTATTAACTCCTGTTTCACTTCTCAGTCCTAAGAACAAGTTTTCTCTTTCAGCCAAATTAATTTTAAGGCAATAAATGAAGCTGAGTAAATAAACTTTGACGCATGCAGAATGTTTTGAGTTACGGAGTTCCTCAGACTACTTTCGCAATGTGTGAAAATTAGTTCAGTTTGAAACATTTCGTGTCTTGCTTCAATGTCATTTAATTTTCCCTAATGTATTTTGTGAAACTTCTGCAGAGAAATAAATTAAGATAAGATAAACAACTAGTACAATTCATGGATTACTATATATTTTTTTAGTAAAATCTAAGTCAGACCTCATGAGAAAGATTTGCCTGAGGTTTCAGTAGTTCAAGGTATGAAGTTGATAAATATCAGGAAAAAGAACTTCTTCTGTCTTTTCACTCTTGGATTTAAGTAAAGATAAGTAGTTGCAGCACTAAAATATATTTCTTTGCTGTTGAAAGACAAAGTCAGAAAGAAAATTAAACTGTAACAATCACAGAATCACCGAATTGCAGGGATTGGAAGGGACCTCTAGAGATCATCGAGTCCTGCCAAAGCAGGCTTCCTACAGCAGGTCGCACAGGTAGGCATCCAGATGGGTCTTGAATATCTCCAGAGAAGGAGACTCCACAACCTCCCTGGGCAGCTGTTCCAGTGCTCCGTCACCCGCACTGTGAAGAAGTTCTTTCACGTGTTTGTGTTGAATTTCCTATGTTTCAGTTTTTTGCCATTGCCCCTTGTCCCATCACCACATACCATTGAAAAGAGTCTGGCCTCATCCGTTTGACTCCCGCACTTTAGATATTTATAGACATTGACAAGATCCCCTCTCAGTCTTCTCCATGCTGAACAGCCCCAGTTCACCCAGCCTTTCTTCCTAAGGGAGTTGCTCCAGGCCCTTTATCGTCTTTGTGGCTCTCCGCAGGACTCTTTCCAGGAGATCCCTGGCTTTTTTGTACTGGAGAGCCCAGAACTGGACACAGCACTCCAGGTGAGGCCTCACCAGGGTGAAGTGGAGGGGGAGGATCCCCTCCCTCAACCTGCTGGCCACTCTCTTTTTAATGCACCCCAAGATACAATTGGCCTTCTTGGCCACCAGGGCACACTGCTGACTCATGGCCACTCCTCTCCAGCAGGTCATCCCCCGGCCTGTACTGATGCATGTAGTTATTCCTCCCCAGGTGCAAGACTCTACACTTGCTTTTGTTAAACCTCATCTGGTTCCTCTCCGCTGAATGGCAGCACAACCTTCTGGTGTGTCAGCCACTCCTCCCAGCTTCGTATCGTCAGCAAACTTGTTGAGGGTAGACACTATCTTTTTGTCCAGGTCACTGATGAAGATGTTGAACAGGACCAGATCCAACAATGTTGTTCTGGTTTATGATGGTCAGCTTGTCTTTACATACAGAAATGGTTGCTCTGAATTATCCAGCTCTTTCTTTAGATAAATGCATCAGCTGACAATATTTCCATGACTTTCCAAAAACTGACATCTGTGCATTAGATTATAAAATGTCCTGAAAGGCAAGAAAAATATCTCTAAATAAAAGAGTATATGGACAAAGCATTTTCTTCCAGGAAATCATTTTATTGGCTCATTTGAACACATAATTGGTGATTCTGGTGCAAAGAAGCAACATCTTTGTAGGCAGGCAGTTTGAACTGAGAGAACTTGTACTTCAGAGACGCGGTATAAAAGAGTATAGAATACTAGTAATTATATTCTTTTTTAATATTGACTACTACATATTTGAACAAAACTCCTCTGAACTACTGCTTCCAAATGAACGAGTCTGAAACCTCTAAAATAAGATAGGATGCTTTGCCATAATAATACAGTCTACCTATACTACAGACTTACAGAATATGGTTAGCCTTAATATAGGAATTCCTTATTAAAGTTATTTTGTCTGTGATACGTAAAAAGTTGTGCATACTGAATCAGTAACTTCTATTGTCTTTAAAGGCTAGTCAGACTCTAGAAAATATCATATGCTGTTCTGGGGCAGATGTTCAAAAGACTTCAAGAGGTCACTGATTTTTATGAGCCAAAGATCTGGCAGTCTTCAGTTATATGAGTGGAACTTTAGTCATTCTCAATAAAAAAAAAACTGAAATGAGCACTATATTATAATGTAGTTCTGATGTGGGCATAAATACACTTGTGTGCCCAAAGCAAGATGGTTGGTAGGCTTAGTAAAGTGTCTCTGTTTTTATTTATAATTCATTTAATAATAAAGATTTCAGATGCGGTGGAGTCTTTATCCTACTGTAATAGGGACTTCTGGACACATAACTTCACTGGAGCAACCCAAATGATGAATACGAGCTGAAAAACAGAAGCCAAATCCTTCTAGGCGCTGTATATACATGCTTGCCAGAAAAATGATGGCCAGTCAAAGGAGCTGGAGATGGAAAGTAGCCACCTCTGTTTTGGCACTTGAAGACCACAGAGACCACTGTACAAGCCTTTGTACTTGGAGCTACATAAGTGCCTTCTGAAGCTCAATACAGGAATTGGGGGGAGCAGAGACTGCTTATTTATGAGTTACTTAGCAGTCCCTGTTGCAGCAGTTGCCATAATGCATAGCCTCGATGCAGCTTATTCATACTCCTGGCAAGAATTATCCTCATGGGGAGCTGTGCTTTCGGATGTGGCTGGCCAGAATATGAACACATTTTACTGCTTCTCTTGCAGACTATGAGTATATCCACTCTGGGGGCAGTTTTAGGATTTGGCCCTATGCCTGGACATCATTACTATTGGGCACTTACACTGAATACAATCACGCTGACCAAAGTCTGCACTGAAAAGATTACATTCTCCCAAACCAATATTTTCAATTTGGCCCTCATGCTTCTGACAGCAGGAAACTTTTGGAAACACCATAGGAAGTGTTTGCTGTAAACAGTGTTACTTGAAAAACCTGGTGAATATCACAGATTCCATGAAAGCAAGATAATGCAGAAATGCTACACCCCCTATTTAAATGGAATGAGCTGAAGAGAAGTAAAACAACGTGTGCTTTATATGGCACAAAAGCTGAAACTGCTGTTAAGCTTCTCTTCTAAGGAAGAACCTGGTTCAAGAGTTCGGGGCAAATAGAATTTACTTTAAATACAGAGGAGAATATTTTCCTGCTTATACTGCAAATAGTTTACTATTTTTTTATTTATTTTAAATTTTAAATTGTTACTCTGCTTAGAAATGGGGCTAATGAGCAGACAATAGCATCACATGCAAGTGTATTTGGATCCTAAAAAGGAAGGCGGCTTTGAATTTCAAGCTGCAAATATTCCTACTTACATACATTGCAAACTCTGGGCATAAAATAGTGTAAAAAATAGACAAAATTTGGGCACAAGCCTGAATATAAACTCATTTTTTGTATCTCAGTGTGTTGAATTTCCAGAAACTGTTCGTTAGTTTGCTTGGCAGAGGGCATTCACTGAAGAAAACTATCAACTTTTCATTGCAACAAAACATTCACCTACTTGCTGAACTTAAAGCATTTCTGCCATTGCAGTGGCTTATATGGGACTATTCCCATACCATATTCTTAAACATATAATTAAGGGTTTTACTGGATGCCTGAACAACCAGTGCAGATTTGTCTTGAATACATATTATGTTTGAGAACAATTGTAAGCTCATTAAATCGAACAGAAAGGGTCAAGCTTATGCTGTATCAGGCCTGGTCTCAGGACTTGCATCAGAGAAGACACATTGTCTCTTGTTTACTGTTTTGTAGGTCACAGAGTTCCCAGCATTGGAGTGATTGATTTTATCATATCATCAAGTTAGAAATTTGCCATTGAATTTAAATGGGTACAGGATAGGGCATGAAGAAAGAGAAAGCCGAATTATGTGCAGTTTGATTCTGGGTTCTGGATGCTTGAAAAGCACACAAGAAAGCAGGCAAGCTCATGAATTCATAGGCACAGAACAGCCTGTGTTATAGAACACTGTGTGTGCCGTGGAATGTGTTTGGTAATGTGCATTGCTTTTCTTTGGAACAGTGCTGGATAGTACTTTTACACTCACTCCCCTTCTCTCAATGCCCAGACTAATAAATCTCCCATTTGTCTCACCTGTAGTTACAATAAAGCTGTTCTCAACCGTGTTAACATCTGCCATGGTCATTCTTCTGGGTGAGAAAGGCAGAGCATTTTCACTGCTCGTTCATTTGTGAACACAAGTTAAGTAAAGCTGTCACTTGTGTCCAATTATGGGCGAGGATTTTATAGCACAGTGTCCTTTCTAAAGCTGAGCTGACATGGCCAAACCCCATTTTATAGGCATTCTTAAATTCTTCCCAGCTATATTTAAAATCCTTATGTTAAGAGATGTCAGGTGCCATGTGTTTTCACAGCTATATTAACAAATGCAATTTTGTGGCAACTTGACCATGCCAGTGAAGCAGTAAATTTCTGTAATCTCTGTGGTTAAGAATTTCACACAGGACTTTGCTGAGAATATGTAAAGCCCATTAGTACAGGAGCATGATGAAGATAAAATTAAAATACGTTTACAGTAAAAACCAAAAAAGAAAAAAAAAATGTCTGGGCATTTTTCTTGCTGCTTCAGAAACGAAAAATGTCAAAGATAAACACTGAAATGGAAACAAAAATCTTTGTTGGGCTCACCCAAACTAGCCTTCTTTTCAAATGAATGCCACCAATTTCGTGAAGTGATCATTCAGTTTAAACGTAAACTAACATGGGCTTATCTAAAGCATAACTAGGAAGGAAAAGTTTATACATCGCCTTTTCAAAGAATGCTTATTCCCTGTTACAGTATGCTTGTGCTGGGGTAACTATCCCTACTAACCTTTTTGCCAGCTTAGGGAGATGATGGCCAAGACTTTCCAATTTCCTAGCACAATTTGCAATCTCCAGTCATTAAACATTTTGCTTATGCCTAGGAGACAAACATGAGCTTTGTTGTTGGAGCTAGGAGACATCTTGAGGTTATTTGGGGCTTTCAAAGACCCCCTAAACCCAGCAGCTCAGCTAGCATGAGGGTTGGGTGTATGTTGCATCACATGTAGACCCATTGGCACTGTGTAGGGAGACAGAGGATTAACTCAACTGGCTATGTGCAAAGGTCCATGTGAACAGCGAATCAACATCATTCTTCCTCCTCCCCAGCCTGGCATCAAACAATTAAGTCTTCTCAATTGCCAGCAAAAAGCAGATGAAAAACAGCAGTTAGATCCTGCACAAATTCATCTATTACATTTTTTCTTGACCTCTAAGTCATTTCAGTAGATATTTCCCAAATTTCTTATAAGTGAGTTATAGACTTTTTTCTTAGAAAGAAAGATGCAATTCTAGCATAATCACCTAACTCCAGGATCTGGATTGTCTAGAAAATAAAGAAAACAACCTGTTCAGAGTGTATTACTAGCAGGGAAAAAATTGAATTATGGATTGGTCACAAGCTTCTTCAGAAAACACTCCTGAAGAAGTGTTTATCATGGGGTTTGGGCATAACCCCTAAATAATGCAGATCAAACAAGAAAACCTCTTTGAATCCTCGTGGCTTGTTGTGAGACAGAAGTGTTTTGAAAGTTACACTTACCAGCTCTCTCAATCTCTTAAGGCTTCACGCAAGCAGCAAGGTTGGGGAGATCAGCTCACACTTCTACTCTCTGTGTGGCTGCACTGAAGCCAAAAAGGCTATTCACAGAGTGGTTCTTTGAAGCCAGTGGAGTTTTGTCATTGATTTTGAGAGGCACAGGATTTCAATCACAGTGTGTAAGGTTAAGCATGTGTGTAAGACCTTGCGGGATCAAAGCTTATATATGTATATATGTTCTGCAAGAGTACACAGCCTTTAATGTCCTGTGAATTTGGTCTCCCTTTCTGCATGACACTGGATTGGCTGCTATTGCTCTTCATTCAAGCGAAAAAGCTTCATTTAGTATGCATATGTCCTTCATAATTGTTGTTGAATTAGGATATGGCAAAAGAAAAGCTTTAGCAGAGTGGCTTATTAATGGAGTGCCTATGGAAAACATTGACTGCATTAGATTGATTAAGAGCCGCTGTTAATCTATACTTCTGCATCTTGTTATCCAAAATGCAGGCAACAGGCTTTCCTGACTGCTTACTGTGTCAGTAATGTGCACAGTTCCTATCAACTAATCACTGAAAATAGCAAAAGAATAATAGATAAAATCCTGTGTTGAGAGCTCTTTTATTTTTATGAGCAGTTCTACTGACTGTTGTCTCATTTTCTTCATATTTCAAAATAAGGCCACTGTCCTTGCCTGACTAGAGACTATTTTTGCAAAACACTGCAGACCCCAGCTCAGGCTCAACATAGACTTACCTCAATTACGCCTGATGATCAAATATTTTATTTTTAAATGAATGGTAGAATCCAATTTTTCTCAGTTACACCAAACACGCATTTAATCTTTAGGACACTGTAGTGAAAAGAGGAATGAATCCTGAAGGAGACTGTATTGTCTGGTATGCATTGCGTCTGTACTGCTGGATAACTTAGTTATATAGTGTGGTTTCACGTACCTGGCATGCATATTGTGTATTTATATAATATAGGAATATATATTTCTGTGCTGACACATTTAATTTTGAAATTAATCAAATTTTTCTTGTAGAAAAACCTGACTGTGATGCTGGCTGTGGTCATCTGTGGGGATCACACTCTCTGGACCTTATGAACAAGGTTGCCCCAGCCCTGGCTAGCTCTGCTCCTTTCAACCTTCTGTCCAAGTGGGCTGTGAGCCCTCCAGTATCATCCACAAACTTTCATTTTTCACAAAAGCAGACACATGGGGCCCAGCATGGGGCCCAGAGGACACAATAAACCCCTCCACAGATGGTAATGTGTGATGTAGATGTGAGTTATTCTGTAACACTTTGGAGCCAAGGATATCTCTGTAGCAGACAGTTTTAACAGTGTGAGTGCAGCTTTAGCTGTACAAATTCAGGAAGGCACGTTCTCTGTCTGGAAGCTTTCAAATGCACTTAGCTTCCCCTGGGTAAGGCAACTTATATCAGGAGCATCAGCTCATTAAAATGCTGATGCCTAAATTAGGTGGACTTCAGTGTACTCATGAAGTTTCTTGAATTTCACATGTTTTAAAGTACTGCAACATAACTTTGAATGCCACTGGTCTGTAAAACAGAACAAATAAAACAATCACAGCATCTCCTTTCACTTGATCAGCTCAGCCTTACAAACGTAACCATGAAGAACAAAATTAATTGTACATTAAACACACTGCCTGGAATATACTTGTGACAACATCGCCCCAGCAGTCCTTGAGGACTAATGATATACGTGAGTAACATTACCCTGTCTATGCAATCCAGTCCTAATTTCACTATGATTAGCCTTGTTTTAAGTCCACTGCCAGTTATATGAGGCTTGGTAAGTCAAAAGTACTATGACTATTTTTCAAGGTATGTAATTTACAGAGTTTTAACCACTGTGTCTTCATGAAGTGGTTAGAAAAGAATTCAAGCAGATGAGGAAAAGATGTCTAAATTAAGCAGTGCAACAGTATAGCTAATTAAGAAAATTTGAGGAGGATAGAAGGTTAAATGATCTGAGTCTTGAATGTGATGTCCTACAGTGGGATTCAAAGAAAACAGTCATTTAAAATAGGTCAGATAAATCACTCCCTGAAAGCTCCTGCTTGTCTCCTTTGACTGTAAGGAGACCCCGAGGTGATTAGCTCAGATGCAAGTGTATAAAGCACAAATATCTAAATTTGGATGAGATGGATCCTACCTCTGATGTCCAAACACCATGAACAGAGAGCAGACTTTTAAATGGGGGTTATACAAGCAGCTTGCAATTTGTGTTTGTGAAAGCAAATAAAAAAAATAAATTTATACGTAGAACTTCTGGCTTTCTGCCCTTAGTTACCTTCTCCAAGGAAGAGACAGTAAATGTCTTTAACAACAGAAGTAGGAGAGACTTAGCTCCAAGGACTCTTTCAGCACATCACCCTTAGAATGGGAGCTAAGTTATCAGCCTCACAGGGCATGGGAGAGGCAAAGCAGCCAGGGAAGATTTTGTGTGATAATTATCATCTAGAATTTCATTCTCTGGGGCTCTGCTTCTCATTTAACTTCTTCTTTTTCTTCCTTTTTTTTTTTTTTTTTTAATTTAAGTTCTTGCTAATATTTTACTTTTTACCTTAACAGAATAAAGTGTTTATTTTATTCTTAATTTATGTCTAGTGACCTCATAAATTCTGTACACTCTATTTCCTTGGGAGTGATAAAAGTAATTAGGAGGCACTCAATTATTTTTAGGGTTTCATGTACTCTACACAGATTCAGGTTTCCCCAGGAGTCTACAGTGGACCATGAACACAACACCAGGAGATAAAGGATGTGTGACTGGCTGCCAGCCCTGTGGAAGGAGTGTGTCTTGGCAAGTGTTGGCCCAATCTGTTATCAATCAGTTAATGGGGGAGGACCAGAGACTTGGGCCATTGAGCAAAGGTGCAGATGTTTTGCTTCATTGGGTAATGCAGAGCTTCCAGAGTGGTTCTTAGTGAAAGAAGACCATAGCTAATTTATTAAAGCAAATGGAAATGTAACAACCCCTTTATAATGTTGAAAATTGTTTGCATTTGGGACATAAAAGTCTGTTATTACTAGGATGAAATAAAATATTGTCAGAGCTTAAAATCTAAGTGTTTTGCCATGCCTCTATGATGAGGCATGCAAAATGATGCCTCTTAATTCAGATGACCAGAAGCGTAATGCCGGTAAAGGTGTCCTACAGGAAAGATAGATTGTTTACCATGGAGTGTAATGATAGGACAAGTTCTATTGGCTTTAAACTAAAAGAGGGTAGATTTAGATTAGATATCAGCTAGAAATGGTTTTCGTGTGGTCCTGTGTGGAGTCAGGAGTTGGACTCAATGATCCTTATGAGTCCCATTCAACTCAGGATATTCTATGGTTCTATGAAATTCTGTAGTCAGAGTGGTGAGGCACTGGAACAGGTTACCCAGAGAAGCAGTGGATGCCTTGCCAGGTTGGATGAGGTTTGGGGTGACATGATCTACAGGGAAGGTGTCCCTGTCCATATTAGAAGGTTGGAACTATAAGATTTTTAAGGTCCTTCCCACACATCATATAATTCTATGGTTCTACGGTTCTATGAAAGACATGATATAACATATTTATAAATTCTGCAGAGTTCTGTGAAAGTCTGAGAATTTGACCTCTCCTAGGAGAAAGAAGCACTTGAAATCCCATCATTACTGCCAATGGCAAGTTTGGAATTTACCCCAATTCCACCTACAGTATATAACACAGACTTGCGGAAACTTTGTGTGCTGGAGATGTGTAAGAAATATAGAATTATGCCAACTTTTTCCTGTAAAGAAAATTCATAGCTATGCTATCAAAGTTTCTAATTATAAAATGTCTTTAATATTTTATTAATAGGAGGGGAGAAAAGATGCCAAAACTTACGGCATTTCGCAATAAGATTATGGGTTGATTTCTGATTGGATGACAAGGCCCTAATAATAAAACTCATAATTTTATACTATATCCCTCTAGTGATGATAGAAGTTCTTTGCACTTAATAGGACCATTTCTATTCAGGAATCCTGTTAACAGTTGTAAACTTAGATTATCATTTTTATTAGCCTAGTGTTTTCTTATTTCTGTGGTACTGACAGGAAATTACAGCAAGTTTTCTGCCTTGCTTTTTTTTTGTTGCATTGAAAGCAATTCCACTCAGCTAGAAATTTCCAAACACTGAGTAGGGTATTGATAGAAGCTAACAACAATTTAAAGTGCACAGTTTAGTTAAAAAATGTAAATGTAAAGACTAAATTCAAATAGAATGTAGACTGATAGATTTTTATTTTGTTTTTAAAGATACAGATACCTGACTTTTTATGTTTTAATGCTTTAGGAACAAATTTTTCTTACCAAACTCAGAATCTCATCTTGGCTATACTTTGCTGTCCTATTGCCTCACAGCAGTAACTTTGGCATCACTTCTATGACTGAATACTCCTGGCTACACCCAAGCCTTATTCCTTGCAGCCCTGTCCACTTCTGCATTGCCCGCCATGTGTAACCACAACGGACTTCTCATGGTGATCATGAACCTCAAATGAGCATACTGGCAGCTGTTTCACTCCATTAGGCCACTTGAGCATTGTACAAGCGCTGTTTCTAAGATAATGTGAGACTATAGCTGCATAATTTACTGTCAACAGCCTACAGTTTATTCATATTACATCAGATACGCTTCTAACTGTCAGTTGATACTGAGTGAATAAAAACTTATTTCCATAACAAGAACGCTGCATTCAATCCTATTCTTCTCTGGTTATAAATGGATGGGAGTTTAGGATTACAAAGGACGAAGCCTAATTTTCTGAGCCTTGGTGTCGGGGGAGGAGGGGATGCAAGTTATCATGGCAAAAGCAAGGTGTGAGAGCTACAATGACCTCATTTCACAAGACACCAACATTTTCTGCACAAGCAAACTAAATATTCAGAAAAGAATCACAGTGCTTGAAATTGAGGCTGAACTATGGAGTGATAAACTTCTGCAAGTGCAGCACCCTTAACCCTGTGAAAGAATATGACTGCATACAGTATTGGCATGTCCTCCTCTTCTCTCAAGTGACGCGAAAGGGCATCTGTGCTTAACCTCCAACCGCTTCTCATCTCCCTTCTCACTGTACAACTTTGCCCCTGTGACCATGTTATACAGTTGGCAAAATGGACCTCTGAGTTTGGAAAATCTGATGTATTACCCTGCAGCTGATTAATTTCAAGACACCTTTTTTGAAATATAAGGGAAAATAGCTTCCAAGAAGTTAGAGGACTGAATAACACTGACTTTCCAACTCCATTAGAAAAATCCTGAAAAATCTCTGACCTGTGTTCAAAAAGTTTTCCTGAGTACAGGCACAAAACTGTCAACAATTAACTGTAAAAGCAGTGTTTATTCATGTAGTTTACTCTAAATACTTCAATAAAAGCTTACAGGATCAAGTCTTCAGCGTAAAGGCAACAAATAGCAGTTAGGAAAAGAGAGAGATTTCAGCAAGCATAACATTCAATCCTGGGAGTACTCAGCAATTTCCTCTTAAATTCAGGACAAAATCAGCCTTCCTGTTGATTTTACTAGGTGCTGTAGCACTTAACACTTGTCAAAATCATGTCTGAGAATAAAAACAGAACAAAAAATAAAACACTTCACAAGTTCTATAAGGGCAAAAACAAAGCAACACCTCTGATTTTCTATAAAATGTATTAATGTCAGAAAAATACTAGGAAGCAGATCTCAGAAGTCGAGGGACTTATAAAGCAGGAATTGCAATGTGTATAACATGGGTCTGATTATTTCTGGCAGGCTTGCATTCATGGGAAATTATCCAGAGCACCAAACTCATTCTTTACAAAAGCAACACCAAGTATTTAATCTCAAAGTTTGTCACCTTCTTGTAATTAGTAGCTACACAGATATTACAAGGTAAGAAGTAAAACATCCTTTCCTGTTTCTCCAGGAGAACAATGCAAAAGACAGCAAGAACTTTACTCACTGTACAATAAATTGTGGAGGCACTGATCCCACTTGATGCAAACCGAAAAATATTTATTTATTTTTAAAAAGTTTCAGTGTTGCACTTCTCTACCTAGTAAACAGCTGAACAGGCAGAATGATACCCAAGATCATCTCCTCCACCCCCATCTCCACCCTCGTCATATCAGTGCTTCAGGCAGCATTTGAAAAAAAATCACACACACAAAACCCCCAACTCAAGTATCTTTTCTGATAGGAACACGGAACAGCACCCAAAAGACAATCAAGTCCTCATTGTCATAGTGCGACAATCACGGCACCGCTTCTGTTGAGCAAATAGTCAATTCTCAGAGAGAAAAGCATCATCAGGACAGACATGAAAGCTGTTATTATCCATTTTAAGTAATAGGAGAAGGTCACATATTGAGCAGTTACACCTTTTCATTACATCCTAACCCTCCACAGCAGGGGAACTACACTTATGACCGCATTAGCTATACAAAAGCTTTCAGCTTCAAAAAAGGAAAAGAAAAGATGGGGAAGAGAACAAAAAAATTAAATTTGTCTTACCAGCACGTTGCAGCACCAACTTGCTTGAAGGAATGTTGCTTTTACAGATTTCTTTTTTAATTATCCTGGACGAAGAAGAGGGAAAAAAAAGAAGAAGACGAAGCAGGATTGTTAAATTAGCGTGTACTAGAATCTTTTCAGTTTGTCGCAGAGTAGAAAAATATCAAAAAAGAAAGAAAAAAACCCACGCAAAGAAAGAAAGAAAAAAAAAAGAAAGAGAAAGCTCAGTAATTTAAATTTGCTGTCAGTTCAGGCAGCATCGCTCTGTCCCGCCCCTCTTCCCACTGGGTTCTACTACCTGCAGGGCTGCAACTGACAGCTACTGTGCAAACAAAAAAAAAGGCAAAAAGCATGCTGGGACCATGCTGTCTGCTGTCTGAGTCTCGTTCCACTTCTGATGACTGAAAATCATTAGTGGAAAGGTTCTGTTGTTATTTGCTGAGATTCTTTAAGTTGTGTTCTTTGCACGAAATTTAATTTAATTTCAATAGATACGATGCAGCACATGACAGAAACTGGTGGTTGTGATTCTCAGCTTTCCTTGAAATGGAAACTAACCTCAACAGATTGATTTTAATAGTATGGTATATGTACAGTACATGCAGACGTTTACCATGTTACATTTAGCAGGTTGATTTCAGCCCTTCCTATAATACTGTGTACAATAATGTTTGAATAGGAAGTCAAGAAAGGCTTTCAACACAAAGCAGCTAAAACTCTGGCACACAAAAAAGTTGCCAGTAATTTTTTTTTAATTTTTTTTATGTGCTTTTAGGTTTCCCTTCTAAACTTTTTCAAATCATGTTTTAAAATCAAAAAGTAACAGAAGTCAGAGACATAATGAACAACTTGCACAATACTCATGTAAAATGAAAATCTAAAATTAGAATTGCATAAAAAGCTATGTCTTTAATCAGATGTTCAAAATCATTCTTGAAGGTCTGTGTTATTGACTATTAGCAAACTGCATACATTATGTGAATATGAAATATTTCTTGAAAATCAACAAGAACATCAAGAGTACAAAAGCTATAAATGTCTTTTTATAGCAATTTTAATTGTTGCTAACAGGCTTTTAGCAACAGGGCTAAAATCATCATTTCAAAACAAAGAGAAACATAATCTATAACTTCTAACTATAAATATATTCACTGAAATATGGTTCCCACCTAATTATAAAATAAAATTAAAAGAGTGAAATGATGCTTTTCCTTAATATTTTAGTAGTAATTGCTTGTATCATGCCACAGTAAATATGCAACATTTTTATTCAGTGATTGCTCTACTTATGTGTGTAACCATAAAGTAAAAAGCTGAAATGTTTAAACTTAATTAAATTAATTTCTGTTTTACCCCAAGTTTGCCATTTACACAGGAAGAGATGCATGCTGAACAGGCCTGCCATAGAAAATTGGCTTCTAAACAGATTTTTAAAAACTCTGCAGAAACGGATCATTGTTACAGCTTCACTCGTTCTGCAGCATTTACTCATCAAAGTAGCTTCAACTGGATGACTCTTATTTTCAAGAGCTGCACAACAGAGCTGATTGTGTAGGGTCTGCCCTACAGCTCTCATAAGGCTCCAGTTCATTAACTGACTGCCATATTAAATTACCATATTCAGCTTTCAAGTTACTTTTCTTCTCTTCTAAATCCTCCAGACACCTTTAACAGGTTACTATCTCAAGTCTTTTCTACAGATGGTAGAATTTTCTCACCATTCCAGAGATGAGGCCTAAAGTGGCATGGCCAAGTTTCATTTCTTTACAAAGTTACCTATTTCTCTTAGCAGTCTCATGCTGTATACAAGAATTTTTGTTATCCCCTGTGGGTTCAGTCTCAGTATGGAGGCAAAAGACAGCATAGAGAGTTGTCTTCAAAATGGAAATACAAATAGATAAGGACAGTGAACAGAATTTGGAAGAGGTACAATGGCAGATTCTCAAGTAGTCAGAAAAATGTAGCATTTTTTCAGTGGAATGTTGTGCTCATTTACAATTGTGTGACTGTGAAGCTCTATTTTATAGCTTTAAAAATGATCTAGTATACCTTTTTCTCCAAGTTCATTGTTCTCTGTCTCCCTGTCCTTTGTTTATCCACAAGGCTTTCTTTCTTCTTTGCTCCTTGTTAGGACAAAAGAATGGAAAACAACAAAAAAATGTTTTTGTGATGAGTTGACAGCCTTTAATCTTTATTTTGCTATTTTCGTACACACACTCGTACATATACATACACATGCTCAATTTCAAAATTCTGTTAAATCCAGCTAAGTTATTATCCTTCTATACCTCTTTGCAAAAGTCAAGAGTGGCCTGTTTTTAATGTGCCTGGCATTTCACACAAGACACTCAGAGCTTCAAAACACAAATAATTGAAATTTCCCTTTAATGAAATAAGGTAGTGCACTAAATAACAAAGAATAAAAAAGCTACATTTAGCAAAGAGATACAGTCAAGAAGGCAATTTGACTAATTGGTTGCGAAAAATGCACGAGAGCCCATAAAACCAAGCATTTATAGAATCATCTTACTCATGCAATTAAATTTAAATAAAAGTAGTAGTAAGGTAAACGGTTAATATTGACATTTAATCCTATTATATAGGACACCAGGACTTCAAGGACTAACACTGAGATGTTTAGAAGAATATGACTGAAATCAGTGGAAGCTTCATTCATTTTAGAGTTTAATAATGCAGTATGTTACTATTAACCATCCAATGTCCCGGTTAAAAATCTAATTTTGATTAAGGGTCATAGGCTTTGGGCTGTAGAAATAAGCCAATGCAGGTACTATGAAAAAGGTAATACTTGCTTTGTGTTTCTACAATAAGTTCTTAATGAACTAGTTAAATTGAAGATGTAGTAATTAATTGAAGTTTCCTACCATGTAATGCAACAGAAAGTATCTAATTAAACTGTGCATCCTTTATTAAACACAACCAAAATAAATGTTTTCTGGTCTCTTTTTAGGAGTATTTTTGCCTTAATATTCAATGAAATTCATATTAACTGGAATTTTTCAGAAGTTTTCTTGTGACTGAGACTTGGGTCCCAAAAAAACTGAAATAATTATGGAAACTTCCATTTCTTTTCAAAAAAAAACAAACTCCAAACCAAAACCACATCCACAAACACTCAAAATCTCTCTTTTCACTATGTCTAAGCAGTCTATGTTTTACTGTAAAATGAAAAATGGTTGAATACAGGGATTTATTCTGGTATGAGATGAGTCCCAGGATTGAACTCAAGACTTGACAAATAACAAACAAGAAAAGAAAAATCCCTTTCCATCTTTTGTGAAGCCTATGTAGACAGAGCTGTCTAAATGGCCTTACCTCAAATGAGTCAAACCCTGTGCCTTCCTGCCCCTTAGACAAGAAAGGGCTCACTCAGATACATGTAGTTTGCCCCAAAAGTAATGTTTCTTATATATTTTCATGGAAACTACAACAACTACAATGAGCACAATAACACTATTTGATAGAGCAAATTCTCAACTACAAAACACTTTTTCAACATAGTCACCACTATTAGCAATGCATTTTCACTACCAATGAACAAGAGCCTGTGCACCATGCTCATAAAATCCTGCACCAGTAGATGTGACCCACTGATTCACAGCTGCTATGATGGCATTGCTGCTAAGAAAATGTGGCCCATGCAGTCCATATTTCATCAACCTGAACAGCTGGAAGTCAGAAGGTGCCAAATCTGCACTATATATGTGTATAGTGTGGTAGAGCAGTTCTGTCAAAGTTGGCGATGTGCTCCATGGTCGTCAAACTGATATGTGGCCTGGCATTATCATATTGCAGGAGAAAGCCTGTCTGCTTCTCTGGACTGACTCTGGAAGTTCAAGCCTTCTGCTTAGTCAGCATTGTGATGTAGTAGTCAGAGTTGAAGGTTTATCCAGGTTCGAGGTAATTCGGAAGGATCATCCCTTTCTTAACCGAAAAGACAGTGCACATCATTTTACCTGCTAAGGGCTGCATCTTGAACATTTTCTTCAAAGGGGAATTCATATGTCACCACTCTGTGGACTGTCATTTTGACTCCTTCTTGTAGCCATGACACTATGTCTTGCTGCCGATAACGATGCAATCCAAGAAAACTGTCACCTTCAGTCTTGTATTGGTTCAATAAGTCCTGATCAACCGTCATAGGGTATTCTTTCTGTTCCTGTGTGAGCATTCATGGGACCCACCTGGTGTGAACTGTGATATTCCAACATTGCCACCATCATTTCCAACGTATTGTATCCAATATTCAGCTCTGTACACAGTTCCCTGCTCATAATCTCCCAAGTTGTGTGGATGAGCTAATCGAGATAATCTTCAATTCATGGTGTGAGAGCTGTGCATGGCCGTCTGGAATATGGCTTGTCTTTTACATCACTGTCACTGCTGCTGAAATGCACCACCATCACCTCATTGTGCCAACATCCACTGTTTGGTCTCCAGAAACGTTCAGCAAGAGTCGATGCATGTCGATGGGTACCATTTTTTCTGCATGGAGGAATGCAATCTCACATCTTTGCTTCGTCTGCACTTCCATGTCAGACACCATTTTGTCAGACTTCCCCTCTGCTGCCATCTGTCACACAGCAACAAAATGTAACAGAATATTGGTGAGAAGGTTCAACCTCTACTGCCATACCACCAACATCTGCCTCTGATGGCATGGGCCAGCACAATGAAATAGGAGTCATTAATTTCAGAGTAGCCCTTATCATAGAATAGTATGATGTTCTGGGTTTGTTCACCTATGTAAAGGGAACATACAGAAGGTTTAAGTTATGTGTTCCAGAGGTACAAATATGCTTTTATGTAAATAGCCAAGTCCTCTGTCATAAGGAATAAACATGGCAATAAACATGGGCCGTGCAGCCAGCTATGACTTTCACCTTTCAGCAGTCACACATTTTAAATATTACAATCTGTATTAATTATGTCAAAGTAGTACCCAGACTCCGGTGACTTCATGTACCGTATTTCTTTGTGTAGAAGCTAAGACTTCTGTTTCACTAATAGCTTTCTCCTGCAGCTTTAAATTGAGGGTGGCTCTCTCATACATTTAATTGCTTTCCCCTGCAGCTCACAAGAAAAAGGTGTTGAAGGTGGCTTCTCAACAAAGATATACAGTAATTAAAAGCTCTTTTAAAGAGAGTTCCTTTTTTTGTACAGCACCTGCTGTTAAGTGAAGTACTTTGTGAACAATTCCATACAGTCTTTGAATCCAGTGCATTATTTCAGAAGTGTTGTGTTGTTGGAGGATTTCTACATTTCATATGCTGACCTGTATCTGTTCAATTACTCTATGCTGGGGGAAAAAAATGTAGCAACAGAACAACAGAAGACCTCGACTTCCCCCTGCAAACTCTACCTCATAAAAAGGGTTTGATAAAGTGAAAAGTAAGATTGTAAAATTCTGATTGCCTTGTGGATTATAAATTGTTGTGTTTTTTTTTTTTNCAAAGCTGAACAGACCCAGATTACCAAGCCTCTCCTCACAAGCGAGATGCTCCACACCCTTTATCATCTTTGTGGCCCTCTGCTGGACTCTTTCCAGGAGATCCCTGGCTTTTTTAGTGAGGAGCCCAGAACTTCATACAGTACTTCAGGTGAGGCCTGACCAGGGCAGAGTAGAGGGGGAGGATCACCTCCCTCAACTTGCTGGCCATGTTCTTTTTAATGCACCCCAGGATCCCATTGGCCTTCTTGGCCACCAGGGCACACTTCTGGCTCATGTCCACCAGGACCCCAGGTCTTTCTCTGCAGAGCTCCTCTCCTGCAGGTCATCCCCCGGCCTGTACTGGTGCATGCGGTTATTCCTCCCCAGGTGCAAGACACTACACTTGCATTGAAAGACCATCATTTTATACTGTGCAGTTTTGTTTACCAAAATCTCTTATTGAGGAAGAAAAATTTCTGTCATTTATATGATTTAATAAAATATATGTCAAATTCCAGGTGCTATGTTTGGAAATAGTTAAGTAGAGAAAGTAAATTACTCAACATTCTTGTAATTGAGTAATAGTGGCCTTGGCTCCAAGCTGAAAAGAGATGTCTCCTATGCCGGTGTAAATACAAGAAGCAAAGAAGATAATCAGACTCTCCTTACTGTCATCAAGTTCAGGTGTCACTAACTTGACTCCCATGAAATTTTATTCTGATCAGAAAGGTGCTTATAAATTGGCTCAGAAAGTATTTAAACACTTCTCCTTGTTATTGACTGGTAGTGTAAAAAAATAAAAGGATGACCATTATGAAGTAAAGACCAAAACTTTCCAGGAGGTACTTATTTTGTGTTAGGAAATGCCGTAATTAATCAGAGAGCAATAGGCCTTATTTACATTGATGCAGGTCATCAAAAATCATAGAACCATAGCATGACTAGGATTGGAAAGGATCTTAAAGATCATTTGGTTCCAACACCCCTGTCATGGGCAGGGACCTTGCACTAGATCATGTTGCTCAAAGACCCATCCAGCCTAGCTTTGAACACTACCAGGAACAAGGCATTCACAATTTCTCTGGGCAACATCTTCCAATGCCTCATCACTCTCATGTTGAAGAATTTCTTATCTAGTCTAAATGTATATGTTATTTTTTTTTTGGATACACATCTCCATGTAACTCCAGCATGTGCTTCTCAGAAGCAAACCTTCCAGGAACATTCAAACACATTCACATAGTGATTAATTATTCATTCCTCCACTAGTACTGACCTATTTACTGATAGACTCCATAAACAGCTCCCAGTTCTCAAAGTCTGGTGACTTACAATGTCAGTCTGTCTATAGCTTCTGCCCTTGAGAGGACTGGTCAATTTGTAGACTGTATGCTGCCTACATATTCTTTACTTCAAGGTTCAAGTGACCAGTTAACAATTCAATTGCAACTGCTTTAACCACACCTTTATGAGTCTGTGATATCTGAGCCATGAACCCTGAAGGATTACGAAGCTCATCCCTTGAAAAGCATCACTCCATCCTCTCAGACTCTAAATTAATGGCCAATAATACGATCACTTTGATGGGACCAACTGTTTCTTCTACTGCCAAAGCACTCCAAACACTTTGGCAGCTTCCCTAAATGTGCTCAGTAAAGCCTGACACACCATCGGAGTGTGCTCAGTGAGCTCCTCAGTAAAAAGGCATCCGTGTATCCAGCACAGACCATGCCATTTGATTTTTGTATTCACAACTTATTTTGTAGGTCTGGGAGGGATTCAGCACTAATTTGGAAAGTGTAGGTTGACAGCTCCTGAGCCAGCAGCACTTCTACTGCCTTCTAGTTTAAAACTTAACAGGTGAGAAATATGCAAATACATAGACAAAGCCACAAAATGACATTGAGCCTGTCTATAAAAACTTATTTATCTTTAACAATCTTTAGATACCAGTCTTTAGGATCAAGGAATATCAGACTAGTCAAAAAGGCAGTATTAGCAGGACTAGGAGTTTACCAAACTTTCCCAATGTTTCCCTTTAAAAATCCTATTTTCAGTTGCTTATGGCTTTTTACCACACTACATTTTGGGATTAAATTTTCACTGCTAGAGATCTGCCTTTGCTTCTTGGAAAACTCCATCCAAATCAACACAGTCTTTGCTGAGAGCCAGGTTGGGGGAAAAGCATCTTAAGATGACAGTAGTCTTCTCTTACAGGAGAACCGTGACCGTTTTGTTTCTGCCGATTTTCAGGTGGAGAACTGAAATTTGTCCACAAGGGTGGCATTCATGTCAGGAACATGAAAAGACAACAAAACAAAAAATCACCATCTATAAAGAAAATTTTATTAATGAGGGTCCTTTGCGAGAAGCTGGAGGGAAATATAAGTTCCATAAGATATATTCTGCGAGGTTTGGGGATGGTGCAGCACGACTATGATGACAAGGATGGCATCGTCCTGATTTTCAGGGAGAAAGTTCAGAGTAGAAGGCTTGAGCATATGGATTTTAGCAGTGCAGTGCCTTTTGCTCTCAAGGCTGTAGCTCACTTCTTTTAGTAGTGTAGATACGGCTGTCACAGTAAGTACTGACAACATGAGTTGTTGGTAGGAATGCCTTGAAACTGAAGATGAGGGAAGCAATAGCTGGACAGAAGAGAATGCGCCAGAGGAGGAAAGGACAGGAAGTGCCTGGAAAAAGAAGACTGAGATGATACTGGAGAACAACACTGGCTGTCTGTGCAAGACTTTTTGCATGGAAGAAGGGTGTGTACAGCCACTGGGACTGTTTCAGAGACAGAGACTTGAGAACCGCTGTTGGAAATAAGCTGGATGGGTAAAGAGGAAATGTGTAATGAAGATTATACAGCATTGTACACTATGGACTTTGGAGGAAGGGATAAATATTATAAGAGGTTTTAACTGTAGTTTTTCATAGCAGAGAGAAGGGACGCCATCCAAAGGGACTTGTAAAAGCTTGAGAAGTGGATCATGTGAACCTAATGAGGTTCAACAAGGCCAAGTGCAAGGTGTTGCACTTGAGTAGAGGCAATCCCAGATGTGCATACAGACTGGGAGAAGAACTCATTCAGAGCAGCCCTGCCAAGAAGGACCTGGGGGTTCTGATGGACAAAAAGGTGGACATGAGCCAGCAGTTTGCTCCTGTAGCCCAGAAGGCCAACAGCATACTGGGCTGCATCAAAAGAGGGGTGGCCAGAAGGGTGAGGGAGGTGATTGTCTCCCTCTACTCTGCCCTTGTGAGGCCCCATCTGGAGTACTGCATCCAGGCCTGGGCCCCCAGCAGAAAAAAGACGTAGAGCTGTTGGAGGGAGTCCAGAGGAGACCATAAAGATGCTCAGAATGGTGAAGCACCTCTCCTACAAAGGAAGGCTGAAGCACCTGGGGTTGTCCAATCTGGAGAAGACAAGGCTGTGGCGACACCTTCTTGTAGCCTTCCAATACTTGAAGGGAGCTTATAAGCAGGAGGTGAAATGACTTTTTACACAGGCAGATAGTGATAGGACAAGGGTGAGCAGTTTTAAACTAGAAGAGGGGAGATTTAAATTAGATGTTCAGAAGCTATTCTTTACTCAGAGGGTGGTGAGGCACTGACACAAATTGTCCAGCGAAGCTGTTTGTGTGCCATCTCTGGAGGTGTTTAAGGTCAGTTTGGATTGAACCCTGGACAGTCCGATTTGGTGGGTGGCAACCATGCTCATGGAAGAGGAGCTGGGGTTGGATTCCAACATATTAAATGATCAACTTCTGTAAACAGTAAAGTTCTTGGACAATTTTTTACTTTGCTAGGAGCTGTACACACTCCTAATGGAGTCTCTTGTTTCACATCCTTGGTGTCACTGAAAATTTTGAGTTAATAATAGCAAATTGAACTATATCGTGGGCTGCTCCGAAAGTAATTCCTCCTATTTTATTATGTTGGCCCACAACGACAGAGACAGATGTTGGTGCTATAGCAGTAGAGGTTCAACCTTCACAAAAATATGCTGTTACATTTTGTTGCATGCAACAGATGGCAGCAGAAAGGCAGTCTCACAAAATGGCTCTTACACGGAGGTGTGATTGAAACAAAGGTGTGGAATTGAATTTCTCTATGCAGAAAAAATTGCCCCTATTGCCGTTCATCAATTCTTGCTGAACCTCCATGCTTGTGGTTCACCTCCATTGGTGAAGATTTTTATGAGCATGGCATGCAGGCTCTTGTTCATCGCTGGTGAAAATGCATAGCTAATGGGGGTGACTATGTTGAAAAATAATGTTTTGTAGCTGAGAATTTGTTCTATCAGAGTTGTTTTGTTCTTTGTATCTGTTGTAGTTTCCATGGAAATAAATAGGACGCATTACTTTTGGAGCAACCTATGTAGTTACAAGTCAAATCTCATTCAATTCTTAACTAGTTTCTGTGCCTGTTACTTGCTTACTTTTTTCCTTTGTGTTTCTCTTCTGACAGCAGAGCTTTGCCTTGAAGGGCAAGAACATCCCATCTGTTGAGCTCTGAGGGTGTAAGTGCTCTTAAGAAGGAAAATACTTCTCTCTTTGGTATATATTAGAGCCTGGGAGACCCAGCATTCTGGAAATGGATATTCTCCATCTCCCTCATGGCTAACTATGCGCAAATTGTGTCATCATGTACACAAAGGGCAGATCCAACAGGGGCATACGTTATCATATAGCTGTGTTCACACAGAGGCCCTCAACATGAATACTATTAAAATGTGAAATGCTCATAGATTATTTTAGGCTTCACAGAGAGCCATAACTGCTACTGCAATAAATCAGAACAGTTGCCAGGCACTTATGTATCAGTGCTCTCTAGCTGTCACTTTACAGGCTGCAGTGCATCTCTGCCTTGCTGCTGAATCCTATGCTGTAGGCACGTTCCCCAGGCCAGAGCTCTTGTGCGTGGGTTGCTTGAAGAATTGTCCTCCAATGGTGTTGTGATGGTCTCCTGTACAGAGCTGGTGAGATGCCCCAGGGGTCAAAATATGTGCCAAAACACCATTGTCTGTCTGAACAAAATTTATTTTTAATCCTTTCAGGATTTCAGCTGGACTCCCCTCCTGTAACCCTTTGTTGTCTAATGAGGCAGGAACAGGACTGCATTTTACTGAGAACAAGTGTGCAAAACAGTATCCAGTCTGCCCCATGCCTTCATTGTCAGAAACCTCTACTCCTTTAATATCATGTTTTTCATAAAGTAGAAAAAACAATAACTTAAGCAAAACATTCCCAGGAATGACTGCACTATTTCTTTATGGTATATTGTTTATGTTTCCAGTGTAAAATTAGGAATTTGCCTCAAAATGTCAAATAAATGTCTGAAAACTGCTGTTTACTGAGGAAAGACTTTGGGACTATAAAGTGTTTAATAAAAAGTCTTTCAATTCAGAACAAAGAGCTTTTGGAAACAAATGTCAGCAATTTAACTGAGCAAAATAATAGCTTTAATTTATAATACAGTATCAGTATGTACGTATATATTATTTCATGATATAAAATCTCTCACTGATACAGGAAATTCTGTATGTTAATAGTAATTCATGAAAATGTGCACTACATGTTGTCAATAAGTAAGGAAAGTATAAAAAACAAAACATCCCCACAGTCAGAGAAATCAGAGCCAGGAAGAAGGACAGATCTCTGAATAGAGAGTACTGCCTTGAGAGATACTATTACAGATTTATTTCCAAAGTGTTCTAAATGAAGCAGAAGTTAACTTAGTACTAGAGCTGATCCGTAATATCTGGTCACCTGTCCTATTAATTAAACTAGTCAGATCTGGCAAAACAAACAAACAGAATGAACAAACCAAACCAAACAATCAAACTATTGTAGATTCATAGAATATCCTGAGTTGGAAAGGACCTACAAAGATCATCGAGTCCAACTCCTGTCTCCACACAGGACAAACCAACGAGCAAATCATATTTCAGAGAGTGCTGTCCAGATGCTTCTTGAACTTTGGCAGTCTGGGGCCATGACCACTGCCCTGGGGATCCTGTTCCATGCCCACCAACCTCTGGTGAAGAACCTTTTCCTAAGAGGAAAAAAAAAAAATCCCTACCCTACATGAAAACACCGAAGCAAGTCTCTTCATGAGAACTGATGAGTTTGAGACACGCTTTTCTAGAAATCACATTTTATCAGAGTAGGTAGGAAGCAGCACAGGTTACAAGCATGACAGGTCTGCTATGTTATCTAATTTACTTTCCAATTTTACCAAAGTTTATTATTGCGCAGCTCTAAAATTGCCTGCTCCTTCCTTCAAATGCCCAGAGTGCTAAAACTTCTCTATGGGTAGCTGTTGCGCTAGCTACTAGATCTTGATTTTGATCGCTTTAATTTCATCTAATTCTCTGTAGCCAATTGCAATGAAAATATCAACAGAAAATACTTATTTTTCGAGGGATGTGCCCACTTTCACATGACTTATTCAAGAGCTTCTTTATTGTGTCCTTTTAAAACAATTTTACCTGAAGGGAAGAAAAAAAACTCTTCACACCTTGTACCTTGCCCTCTGGTACTGAGATGCTTTCATTTGCAGACTGTCTGCCAGATATTGTCACACACACAGCTACAATGTTTCATCTCATTTTATGACACGTGAATTTTGCCCAAATCTTTAACTTGACAGTATTTTTTTTTTTCCTGCTTCACACTGCAAATTTATCTTTATGTTTTCCTTCACCCCAGATCTCTTTCAATAACCCTGCATTTCAGGCTCTTTTTCCCTTCCTCCCTTTGCTACTCAGCGTTAATTATTTTTTCTCTAGTGGGATTAGCTTGCAATTTTCCAGGCTAAACATAATTTTGCTTTAAGCCCATATTCCTAACCTATTCTGATCCTCCTGCATTATTTCACTGGGGTTGATAACCTTTACTGATTTTAGTACTATCTGCAACTTTCATTAGTATTCTGTTTACTCTTTTCCCCTGGATCAAAATGAAGACGTTAAGGCCTGACCTGACTCCTGCAGTACCTGCTAGATACCTCCTAGCAACTTTCAAATTTATTTTTCATTACCCATTATTTAGAACACTGTAGATAGCTTTCAATATGAGTGACAATATAGTTTCTCCAGCCTTAGAATACCTACTATAAACAGTGATAAGTAACACTAAAACCGCGCAAAACCTGATAAAATAGTTGATTTTCTCTTTGCATGGCTCACTTTCTTCTGGCTAGAAAATGAGCATAATCCAAGTTCTTAACAAATTGTTCTGAAATGTGCTATACTACTGCTTACTTACATCATCTGTAAATATAATATCAGCAGATAACAATGCAGAAAGTTAGTGTTTATCATGTAGCTGAAGAAGAAATTGAATCTTTGAGTTGTAGAAAGAGTTATGGAAGCTCGTGGATCTGCATCTCAAATAAGAAGAGTGTTGCTTGAATGTTTGTTGAGGATCTGGGCCTTCCTCTAAGAGGCAGAATAAGTAAATTCCCAATGGTCCATGTTATATTGTCTTTAGAGTGCCCACGGCAATGTCATGATTACCCTGTCAGAAGAGTGTGATCAGTCCTGCTGAGAAGAACCTGTGGGTCCTGGTGGATGAAAAACTGAAGGTAAGCCAGCAGCGTGCTCTTGCAGCTCGAAAGGCCAGTGGTATCCTGGGCTCCAGAGGGGTGGCAGCACGGACAGGGAGGTGATTGTCCCTCTCTACTCTGCCCTCATGAGGCCCCATCTGGAATACTGCGTCCAGGTCTGGGGCCCCCAATACAAGAAAGGTGTGGAGCTGTTGGAGAGGGTCCAGAGGAGGCCACAAAGGTGATCATAGGGCTGGAACACCTCCCCTGTGAAGACAGGCTGAGGGAGCTGGGCTTGTTTAGCCTGGTGAAGAGAAGGCTGCAGGGAGACCTCATTGCAGGCTTCCAGTATTTAAAGGGAGATTATAAACAGGACAAAAATCAACTTTTTACAGGAGTAGATGGTGATAGGACAAGGGGGAATGGTTTTAAGCTGAAGGAGGGAAGACTTAGATTGGACATCAGGGGGAAGTTCTTTACTGAGAGAGTGATGTGGTGCTGGAACAGGCTGCCCAGACAGGTTGTGAATGCCCTGTCCCTGGAGTTGTTCAAGGCCAGATTGGTTGGGGCCTTGGGCAACCTGATCTAGTACCAGATCTGGAGATTGGTGGCCCTGCCTGTGGCAGGGGGGTTGGAACCTGATGGTCCTTGGGATTCCTTCCAACCCAGGCCATTCTATGATTCTATGATCACCCAACTCTTATAGTGCACTGCAATATGTTCTTTCAGGCAATTTTGAAGATTACATACATGAGAGAACTACTGCTTGAGTCTGATGTGGCTTTGCAATGGATCACATCTGTTGAACCTGTTGGATTCGGTTCTGTGCCCTTGTGGAAATGAATATCCCCAAAAGTGAGCCTACTCTTCCGTTCTGGGAAGTGTTGCATTGCCCACACACCATGACTGACATTGCATATACTTTTCCCTGATGCCAGAGAGGAATCCCATGCAAGCTATCTGACATTCAGAACTAGATTAGATCCTTAGACTAGCCCCAATCTATACCCTGACCTAGCTTAACCTTTTTGAGTTTGAGTCTGTGAAATGACAAGTTACCTCCTTAAAGCAGACGCTAGATCTAAAATGCAATTTGGGAGAATTCGGCTGGAAACAAGGGACTGTCAATGGTGCATGATATTCTCCTGCCAATAATATCACTTCATGTTCCCCATAACTGTAGACAAAACGAACCTCGCTGCTGACTCTCTCGTGAACAGCTTTAGGGGAAAGGTGAGAGTAAATGTTAAAACCATGGTCTAGTGGATGTTATCTTACCCATTCTTTTGCAGAAATACTAGTTAAGAATCTCTGTAGCAGTGCCTTCAGCCTAGCCTTGTTATCTGTAGAAGGTAAAGTGCATGTGGCTTTGGCAGAGACAAAGAAAGAAATGAATCCACTTAGAAACATCACTTCCTTGCTTATTGCTTTGCTAGCAGTCTGAGTTGTTTTTTAATATGCTAAAAATTGTCATGCTGGGATGTCAGGTACAGTTGAAAGAAATAGAGCAGAGTCTGTAAGTGACTTCAGCTGGGCTGGCTGTTTATCTGTCCTTACCATGCTCACTTATCTCTTTAAAAGGGCAAGACATGGTTGCCTGACATTGCTCCTCCAAGTGGCAGGTTTGGATGTGCAGTAGATCTCTTTCTTGAATTATACATGTTTAGATGGATCAAGGTGGTTGAGTGGCCTTCATTGATGGGCTTCGGTATTACTGTAGTCCTGAAATTGTTACTCTGTGGATATCTGTAGAGGCTATGATAGGCGAGGTTTCTTCTCAAGGTGTTCCACCCAGTACCCCATGACTTGACCTAGTGGATCTGTGAGACAGCTGCCCATGAAGCTACTCTGAAGTAGCTCAGGGGCCTAGTAACTCAGCCTTGGCTCTCCATGATTCCCAGCTTCATAGTCATCCTGGTTAGGTGAGGAAAATATCTCCTGACTGCTAAAGCAGCCTTGGGAGGCTTCTGGGTGACCAAATGCCACCAGTGGAGTGAGCTGCTGTCCTCTGAGGTGCTGACTGAAGAGTGAGTGTGGGCGACAGGGTAACGTGGGGTGTTTCCTGTGTTTCCTTTGTAAATCAGAGTTGTGAGCAGCCTCTGAAAGCTGACAATTCTAAGAGACTCTACTAGTGCTTTTTCCAGGACACTACACCTAAACGCACCAAAGCCAAATTCATCACTGTTACAATCCAATGCAATTAGGGAAATAGAAATGGAGATGAGTTTTGCTTCTGTGCATTTAACAGCAATTCAAGAAACAATGTTTTACAGAAATGGATCTATTTTTTGTTTCTTTGATTGCTTTATTACTTTAATTTCTTTTATACTTTTTTTCTTTCTGTCTGCTCTTTGCGTTGTGGAAACGTGCTCCTGTGCTATTATGCAAAACCTTATTTGTCAATCTCTTCAAAAAATCAGGAAACATTCCAGAAAGCCAGGGAGGAAGTTCATACCAGCTTTAGCTAATCTGCAGAAAATCCGGCCTACATGACTCCCTTGTCACTGCTGCTCCTTTCATCTATTCTTTATAAGAAATCCATTGAACTTTAATTAATATGAAAAATTCAGGTTTTCATCTGATTTAAATGTGACTGACATCATGCTGCTACTAAAAGTGGAACAAAGTCCAAGTGTAATGAAAACAATGTTGAATGTCTAGATTCAAGAGGAAATTTCAGAGCCCACAGAAAGCATAATCTTACAAATCTGTAATGCTGTGTAACAGATAAGTAGGGGAATGCCAAAAACTCATTTATATAGATATCTGTGATAAGGATAAGAGAGTGACACATGAAATATCTATATTATCCTCTGCCTGAAAAGTTTTCAGAGAGCTAATCTCACTCTTGTTAGTCAGGTTGCAGCTATTTAGAGAACTGGATATGAATTAATCCTGACTGAGTTCAGAATAGAAGAGAGAAAACCCATGGAATACAACGAAATAGATCTGTGTTTGAGAATGAGCAGCATGGGGAAAATTAAGGGTCTGAGGACAGGGTAGAATAAAATTTCAGTGCCCACGTTTTACGTCCTGCAACATCTGTGTTTTGATGTAATGTGTTTGCAAAGTAAAACACCCAATTTGAAGTTTGATATGTAGGCTTGCCATGAAGTGACTTTGAAGACATAAAACTTCAAAAAGCGATGTTTAAAACCTAGACTTTGAGCAGACCAATCTACCAGAAAACACTAAGCATTAGAATAAACTCTTTAGAAATTAAGTACTTTAATGAGGACTACAGGTGTTGTATTGCCACAGAGACCTTATTTGAAAGCAAGAACTGATAAAACTTTTACGGTTTTGCTCAGATGAGTAAGCACTCCAGATTTCATCCCCTCTTAAAGCTGTAAAGATTTGAACAATCATCTCAAAAGTGATATAGCCATCTTTCAGTAGTGTTCAACATGAAAAAATACACCCAAAACTCTTGTGGTCCTGATATGTGTCTCGTATAGACATTTCCAATTGGGCTTTAATGTGACAGCTGTGAAACTCAGGAGACACAGCTTTTCCTGCATACACACTTCAAGTCTTGCACAACTGTACATCTTGAAGTCCTTGCTACCATGGAGACACAGCTAGACTGATGTTAATTCGGGTATATCCACACAGCATAGCCACCCACCTCTGGACTGGAATGCAGGTAGAAACACATACATCAAAAGACACTTAGAATTATTTCCTTGGATTCCAAGTTGTTTTCTCCATGTGTCAAGTTCCACATATCTACTTCTCCAAGGACAGCTGCTGTTATGTTTGGCTGCAGACAGACAGAAGTATATGGAAAAATAAGTGCAAAAGTGCTGAATGAAGACCAGTGCTTAAAATGAATAACTGAAACATCTAAGCTTTCTAAGAAGCAATTTTCCAGTTTTGTTGTATATTTGGAAAGTCACAGCTGTGTATAATTTTGTTCAAAGAAAAGTAATACTAATTGCTCTTACGATATCAGTTGTAGTCCCTGTAGCATTGTAATACTTCCTCCTTGAGCTGCATGGCCTATTTCCCTAAAATGAAGGAGCCAAATAAAAGAGGAAAAAAAGGTTTATTTCCTTGATCTTCTTTCCTTGGTAACTTCTGCAGATGTATTAGGAGACATTAAACAACCTTCTTTGCTCTACTTTCAGTAAAAGGAACTAAGCCTTGATCTAAATCTTTGGATGCATCATTAATGTTTTCTAGGCAAATCTCATTACTTAATAAGGATCTCAGCATATTTTAAATAAAGTAAGTTATGGCACTTGCAAAGTACCTGCTCAGAGATTTGCAAATTCAGACAATGTTGAAACATTCTCCTACAGACCCAGAATTTTAGCAGCAGAAGGAAAGGATAAGGATGCCCACATAGATCCAATGCTGAACTTCAATCTAGTTTCATGCTAAAGCCAAAAGGCTTTCAGAACTACTGATTTATCCTGTCATTGCCCATTTGGAGCAAGGTGTTGAAAGACGTCGGTCTATCTCTTCCTGGTATAATCAACACTAAAGCTTCCTTATACGTGAACTTGAGCTGAGTTTGGCAAAGACTTTTGAAAAAATCTCATGCTGAATCAAAAATCTAGAGATTTCTAAAGTACATTTCCAGCATCTTGATACAGGACGACAAGAAGAAAAATGAAAGCCTTGGTTTTTCATTAGACAGTTCCAGGAAATGTTTTCTCAAAGATCTCTGAAATCAGAAAAATTGTTTAGAGCATATCAGTTTCTCAGGCTTTACCACGCCTGATTTATCCCTATCATTGTTGCAAAAGAACATTTTACGTGTTAAAATTGTTATCCTGACCATATCTTCAAATAATTCTGTTATTTTTGCAGTCTTTTCATTTATGCCTCCAACTCTGCTCACGGAACAAAAAGTTCTTTCTCTCCAAGGCCACAGATAAAACGCATATGTTTGTATGGTGGCCAACATGGTAGAAACCAATTCAGTAGCTCTGAGGTTTTTTTGACAGATTTGTTCCCACAACATGAAGGGCAACTTAAACATGAATCTATTGACAAACAAACAAACAAACAAAGATTGTAATACTTTGAATACGCGTTCTCAAACTGTGTAAAACTTTAGATTTGTTACTTAAAGGTTGACATTTAAAATATTATTGTTGGAATTGAACAAGATATGTAATGAAAAAATACGTTTGTCTCACTGGAAAAAAACAATCTAAATCCACACACCTTGAAATCTTAAATAATGTTTCCCAAATAAACATTTTCATTGTGGATGTGGAAAATCTATTCCAATTGGAAACATTTTGGAAAACTGTTGTAGGAACACTTTTTTCTCAGAATATCATAGAGGTAATTTTTTATTTTCTAACACTTTTTATGCTTATTTTTTAAAAAGTCGTTTGAGTATGATATTACAAGGGATGCTTTGAAGGTAATGCCTCCTATTTTATTGTGCCGGCCCACAGTGTCAGAGGCAAATGGTGGTGGTATGGAAGCAGAGGTTAAATCTTCCCACCAATATTCCATTACATTTTGTAGCCATGTGACAGATGGCAGCAGAGGGGCAGTCTGACAAAATAGTGTCTGACATGGAAGTGTGTATGAAGGAAAGGCATGTCACTGAATTCCTCCATGTAGAAAAAAATGGCACCAATTGACGTTCATGGATACTTGCTGAACATTTGTGGAGGCCAAACAGCTGATATGAGCATAGCAAGGCAGTGGGTGGCACGTTGCAGCAGTGGTGACAGTAACATGAAAGACAAGCCATGTTCTGGACAGCCGTGCACAGCTGTCACACCATAAAATGAAGAGAATCTTGATCAGCTCATCCACACAAATCAGTGGATTCTGACCAAGGAATTATGCATGGAGTTGAAGTTTGGCTTCAATGCATTGGAAATAATGGTGTTAATGCTGGAATATTACACAGTCTGTGTTCAGAGAATATTGTATGTAAGTTGGTCAGGACATATTGAACCAATACAAGGCTTAAGGTTACAGTTTCCTGGATTGTATCATCACTGTTGATGCAATGTGGTGTTACCACTATGACTCGAAGACAAAACAGCAGTCCACGATGTGGAAACGTGAATTCCTCATTGAAGAAGAAGTACTGTCTTCTTGGTAACAGCTGAGAGCTTCCAAGATAATTGAGATCAACTCCAAGGGTACTTCAGTATATTGCAGATACTGCAGACATAGCAGGATCCAGATCTTCAATGTACTGCTATGGCCCTCCTGCAAAACAATGCAAAGCCATATAAACTATCTTGTTAGTCTACATATACGAAGTTGCAAAGTTGCCTTTGTGATTGCTTAGAAACATTTGGGATCTGTGTTGTGGGAAGGAGCATTCAAGGAAATGCAGATCTTGGGGAAGCACGGGTTGTCTGCGGCAGAACATGCTGCACTGGGAGAATGGTGGTTAGGTGGCAGGAGCAGGGTGTCTTCATATCATATGAAACTTATAGGCAATAAATAAACACTAACTGAGGATTTTGAATATACTCAAGACAGTCCTTCATTGCATTTCAGCTAGGTATCAGCTTACTTTTATGTGTGTTGCTAGCCACATACTGCTGAATATACTGCCTCTGTTTTTGTCAAGAATGTGAAAAACCATGTGTGATTTTTTGGTGTTAAAGATTACTATCCGTAACAGTATTATACTGAAAGAGTCTTGCCAAAGTGATGACCCACACATTAAACAAAGAGAGAGATCAACATAAATTCACAAGTGAAAGGTAAAATGCTGCCTTCCAAGCCAGCAGGTAAGCAAGGATTATAACCAGCAATTCAGTTCTCTGTCTAGTGCGCCACTTATGAGACTGTATTTACTTCCCTAAGCTTATAACTAAAAGTGGTATCCAGCAAATACAGCACAAGGTTGCTTGTTGTCCTGCCAAGTCTTTTAGGATTGTTTCTTTTATCCAACAACTGTGCTTACATATTTTGCAAATAATGATGGATGCCCATGTACGCTGCATTTTCTAGATTTATTTAATTCAACTCTTGTTACTACTGAAAGCATAATAGCACTATAACAAAAATAAAACATCTGTGGTCTTTGACAGAGTGTGTTTAAGAGCAAGGAGAAAGATACGGGACATGAAACATTGAAGACAATTAATTGAAACACGTGGTTGCAGCTAAATGGTACTGTTTAAACTTTAGCTCTGCATGGATCCAGAAGAAATGTTACCTGACTAAGGTTGCAGACATGCCCAATCAATGACTTTAGTTGTAAGTCTTTGCTGGAATTTAGGAAACTGCTCATAGTTCTTTACTGATGTTTGAGTTGGCAATATGGAAAATATTCAGAATGCTATTTAGAAACAGAAATTATGCAAAACTATTGCATTGTGCTTAGTGCCATATGCTTAAGCAAATTTCTCTCTGCAACTGGTGTGAATTTAGACTCTCTTCATTCATTATGTTGCATAAATAGATATTTCCTTACATGCTTTAAAGGCACATAGCAAGCTCACCTTGCTGCAGAATGTGATTTGTGTTTTTTCTTAGTTGTAATTATGAACTTCACAAGGCAGGTCAAAATGTGCTTGTTGCTATTGCTTTGCAGTATTGGACATTACAAACTCTGAACGTATGTAATACAGGGATGAGTAAGTTTAGACTAGAATGAGATGTGAGGTTATAATGACAAGAGGAGCCTGGCACAGTATATGAAATACAGAAATTGGAATAAGAAACTTAACGGGTTTAAAAAAGAGTTTAACAGATTTATGAATGGGATTATTTGAGAGTGTTTCCTAAAACCGCAGAATACTGTTTCTAATGATGCAGTTTACTGTCTTCTGTTACTGCTGGTACAGCCTAGCAAGCAGGACACAGAAAAAGGCCCTATTCATTCAGTTCCAAGTTTCTGTAATGTATCACTCAACATCTAAGCACTAGAACAATCAGAAGGGACACATTAAACATTAAATAATTATATCTAATTTAAATTTAATCTAACATTAATCAAATTATATCTAAAGTAGATATTAAAGATGGCACCAGGAAGAATTTTAAAGAAATGATCAGTTTTTGGCTACTGTGGGGTGTATCTCAGTTTTGATTTACTAAGTGAAAAAATCTATGATCACAAAATCCCTCCAAGACTGGACAATTAACAATTAAGATCACAGTAACCAAAAATGAATGTTCATGTTTGCAGTGTTTCCCTGAGCTGTCCTTACAGTTACTCAAAAAATCCATACCTACAACTAAAACTATCGGCCACAGGTTTTTATGTAGCAACAGCAAGAAAAAAGAAATCCAGCTGTATAAACTGTATTTCAAGTCAAATCTGCCTTGCTGGATGCCATGGATGAGCTCTGCAGCTGCCTCAGTTATCCCTCACCCAGCATGTGCACCCGAGCTCAGGCACTGAGGGAACATCCTTCCAACCCTTCTCAAGCTGAAGAAGCTTGAAGAGACTCTTCATTTCAGGTGGGGAAGAGCAGCACTTGGGACCAGGCTTTAAAGGTCAAGTCAACAGCGAAGGTTAAGTCCAGTGTCTTTCTGACAATCTGAGAAGCCAAAGTCTGTGTGAGAGGATAGGCCTTCAGCATACCTTGGAAAGCCAGTATTTTAGCTGACATAAGTCTGCCAAGCTGCACTGATGTCAATGGGGTTGTTTATGTCAGCTGAGGACTGGTCCCATGTGAGCTGCAAATCCCTTGGCTGGACAAGAGGCAGAAAAACATTGCTTATTTAAGGTGTGTGCAAAATTCCCTTACAATTAGCTTCTTTTTATTGAATTCTAGAGGCACTTTGCTCAAGCAAAGTGAAGCTGAAGCAAGTACAATGCACACAGAAAAGCAGTGAAATGAGAATTAGGATCCATATTGTAGAGAGACTCACACTGCTATGCAAAACTCAAGTTGAATGGGACCAGAAAAGAACTGGAAGCAGCTGTGAACAGAGGTAGAAAAAACTTCCTGGAAGACATATGGATGTGTCAGCAGGCTGTATCATCAGGTAACAGATATGGTTTGTAAGGCACTCTGCTGCTATGCTAATCAGGCCCACACAAGTAGGACAAATAGATGAGTTGTGCAGGTCTTTGGAGTCAAGCAGAATAGAGCTCTTCATGGAGCAGAGGAGGCTGCTGCTGCATGTGGGTGCTGAATAATGGGACTTTATGTAGTTTGCCAGCAGTCACCAGAAGAGAGTTTATCCCTGGAATCAGCACTTGTTTTGCAGGAGGGCAAAGTTCAACTTCAATATGCAGCATTTTCTGAATTTTAAGTACCTGGACATGTGTCTTATGTTGTTTCAGCACAGTTAATGATATGGGAATTACTTGTAAGATAATGAGATGGACAACACAGAACCTAGTTGAAATCATAATCTGGACCTGGGGTTTTGTCTTTCTCAGTAGTTGTGCTGGTAAATAAACCTTTCTAAATAGCCATACCAGCAACTGTTTGTCTTCTCAATTATTAATTGGCATCTGCACAGCCAATAGCATTGCATAAGGTCTTTTCGCAAGGGGAATACAAAGTTCATTTGAGAATGATCTTTTGCCCACATGAAGGGAATTCTTGTCTGGTGCATAAACTTTGCTGTGATGCATTTAAAGAGCTGTCCAACTTTAAAGCCCCCCTTCAGGATGAACTGATACGTAATGCAATAGTCTAATTCCACAATTTGCCAGCACAGCCCAACTATATTCTTACTGCTAGAACAAGAGAAGGCAAAGCAGTCTGCAGAGAGAAGACTATACCGGGCTTGTCTCTGTCTCTGTCTGTTTTGTCCTCTCTTTTCTCTTTAAGCTGTTTCAGGGATAGTTCCCAAGCTTGTGTGGGAGTACTCAATGTGCCATTTAAAAAATATATGTTAGCTGTGTAGTTGAATAATGTGGAATGTAGTCATCATATCTGTGTACCTGGATATGGAGACACCTAGAAAGAGCACCTGCTATCCATGTGCTGAACAGAAATATATATATATTTAAACAAAGAATGGCATCAAAACTTAAAATTGTCTTTTGTGGTGCCAAATTTGTCTTGCATGCTGGTGGCCCCTGGAGCCATAAAAATTGTAAGCCATGCCAGAATTATGCCCAAGAGCTCCAGTTGCTTCTGTTCTGCCAGGAATACTCCAAGGATTTCACACTAGCATGAATACAAATTATGTTTTCTGAACTTGCATTTTGTTATTTCAATAAATTACTTGGAAATACATTTGATTCTTTGAAAAGATTTTCACTTAATGACTTTCACCCACAAACACATGAAACTTTCTAAAATTTGATAGTTTCATGCTTTTTATTAGATACAACAAGGTCACTCAGTAGTTCTAGACTCCCATCAAATGAAATAAGCTGAGATATCTCCATTGCTTGGAAGACAAGCTGGGTCAGGTTCTTATCTTTTACATTTTTTCATTGATGCACTATGTGACACAAATAAAGGCAACCTACTCTTGCAAAATGCTTTCAAGACTGATTGTCAAGTGAATATATTTGTGTTTGGTGGTGTCCAGACATGAATTGCATGCTTTTGCTTCAGTTTGAGTGACTTATGTTCAAGATTAAAGGAAAAAGAAAACTCAAACCAACAAGACTGACAAGTAGTTGAAATATAAGAGATAAAAGTATATAAGCTAGAAATCTTCCCTGGAATGTAATGCCATGAAACTATGCACATTGACTCTTATGAAAATAGAATATCTATGCATCTTTAAAAACTTCTGCCCTAGTTTTCTTTTCTTTTCTTTTTTTTTTTTTTTTTTTTTTTTTTTGGGAAATATCTGGTGTAAGGCACTTGTTACCTAGAATTCAGGTATCTTCTTACAACACCTGAGAAGACAGCTTGGAACAGGAAGACTGAGATGCTAAAGATAAATTGCTGCTTGTCTCCTTTCAGTTGTGGGAGTATGTTTGTGTGTCCAGTCTCTGTAGGAAATCTGTAGTGGACTCCTGAGCTCTGTTCTAACACAAATTTTCACCTCTGCTTATAATCTTGGTTAGTTGCAAGGGTGAATGCTTTGTTGTTGGGAAGAACACTTCCTCCTCAAGTTCATCATGAATGAATTAAACCCAAGAGATACAGCCCATCCTGCACAGGTGCCTCAGTTCAAATTGACACCAGACTGCTTCCTCAGGCAAAAAATATTAGATGTAAGGTGCCATATCTGCATGGCTTCATGTTAATCTTTGAAAATATGTAGTTACATGATGCTTGAAAACAACTTTAATTTCCAAGCATTGTGAGTGTAAAATTTACTCAGACAGGAGGTTTTACGGTATCCATACTGTAATGTGTTGAGAAGAATATAGGGTAATGATAAAGCTTATTTTTACGTATTTAGTCTCAGCGTGATAAAGAAATACGCAATTCAAAGTGCTTTATTTAAGATATCTGCTAATATTATCTACTCAGTGTGCTTGCTTAAAACTGGAAATATAGCATTGCTACGTTAATCAAGTCCGCGCAATAATTTTCCCTAATTAGAGTAAAATTAGGTTAAAAATTAGACACCTCTATTAGCTAAATTCTTAGTTATCACTACTGTTGTTGGAAAGAGTAACCTTCAATCATATCTCAGACGCTGGTAGTGTTTCAAAGCCATGCCATGCATCTATATTAAATTCTCTTGTGTGGTGACCTAGTAGAATCAGGAAGTGAATGATGTCTCTCTTTCCACCAAGCAGCAGTCAGTTCGCTACCTGACCTGTGATTTGCTTGACATTATGAAGGACAATGTAATCCAGTTCTTATATCAAAGACCTTGTGGGTCAAAAGCTCTGTCTGTATGACACATTAAAGGCCTGTCATAAGTGGAAAGCGTGGTTTTAATGAAAATAACATACAACAATAAGCAGATTTAGAGTCTAATTCTTAACATTAGACACCCTGTTTTGAAAATGTTGGCTTTTGCCTCATTTTCACAGTTTAATCACCTATTTAATACTTCATATGCCTAAGTCAAAGAAGTGCTGTGAGATTTAATTAATTTTTGTAAAGCTCTTTGAGATGTTTAGATAAGAGGTGCTATACTATGTAAGTGCAAAGTATTACCACATTGCTGAAGAGCCTTATCACAGGAAAGGTTAAGGTCAATTAACATTTTATTGCCATTTGTGCATATATTTTCAGATCATAAAAAGAAACTGATATCAATTTAGTTAATTTAGTTAATATCCATTTTCAAATTAGTTATTTATAATTGATTTAAGTTGAAGTCTTACAGATCATCAAAAACGCAATAAATTATACCCTGCTTATAAGCTTCTAACACCCTATGGTTTTAGGCTGCTTTGTTTTAATTGAAATGGAAGTGCTTCAATTACACATTATAATTAAAAAGTTTAAGGAACAAATTATCAATCTTTTTAAAATGACTCAGGAAACCACAAAATAAAAAAAAGCAACCCTTCCTCCCTCCCAGAAAAAAAAGCAAGAAAAAACAAAACTCCCCAATCCACTCCATAAGTTCTTGGAAGTGGCTGCTTACATAATGATTCCTTGATGATTACCTGTGTTTTTTGTATATCAAATCACAGCTTAATTGAAGCAGTAAGTGGCTGTTTTCACAAAAATTGTCATTTTACTAGACGTCTGAAAAGGGGACATTTAATTGACTAACCCTAAAGAAATTTCTTAAAATCACATTTAACTACTTTGTTAAGAACAAGCATTTAATGACATGCACTACTGATTTTCAGAGAGTCTCAAGACTCTCAATTGCTATAAAATTTCATCAGGATTTGAGTAAATTTTAGATAAAAAGCTGTAAGATTCAAATTGAGAGACGTCTAGATCAAACTAACCACATTACAAATCACTTCCAATACACATGGTATACCTTACTCTAATTAAAACCATTCGATCTTTTCATCACGTTTTAATCAAGATTCTGCTCTAAATTTTCATTATTAGAAATATTTGAGTTTAAAAACAAAAAAGAAAAGAAAACCCTCAGTCAAGAATATTTTCATAAATAAACACAGTTAATCAACCCACTGCTTCTAGAGGGGTCATGTTGTTTGAATATTTACTGAGCCAGATGATTTGCCAAAATGCTTATAAATCCTGAAAGTGTCAAGCATAAATGTTCGAATGAGTATTTATTTGCTGTTCTCTAATTTATTACTGACTCTTCATTAACTCCTTTTGCAAAATAAAGTTTCAGGTAATTCGCATATGAATTTGGTGACTAGCCACACATCTGGATTCTCTTTAAGTCATTCTTTCTCTACTTAAATTGGATTATTACCTCAGAAGATGCAAATATTAGTTTTGTTACTGATTTTATGAGAACAGATGTTAATATTTTGTTTATATTGGAAAAAATGACTGATGTTGGCATTCACTCATGTACCACATACACAGAAAAGAGGAGAAAAACTCATTTAGTCTTGCAAAATTCTGTGATCCTCAGATCTTCATTGGCTTCTGGAGAAACCCATAATCCCACAAATTGGATCATTAAATTAAACAAAACAAACAAACAAACAAAGCAAAACAAAACCACTGGATTTTATATTAATATTTATATTAATATTTTATATTAATATTTAATCAGCTCTGGAATAGCTTTTCTATTATATATGTTATATATATATAATTATACATATAATATATATATATATGTTATATATGTATAATATATAATATAATATATATATATATAATTATACATATATAACATATATTATATATATTATATTGTTAATTTATATGCATACCTGACATACAAATATATCAGCAATATAAATAAAATACAAACAAATAAAAATAAAAGTAAAAATAAGTGTTATGTAATAATCCCATAATGTTGTTCTTTTATTCAGTGTCTTGCAGATGAAGACAGACAAAACTTTTAGCTCATCTACTCTGATCTTTTGTATATCAGAAGACATTTAATTTTGCCTGAATTAAAAGAAATTGTTTCTTGACTACCACAAATGCATCTGTACTTGACATAAAGACACCGAGGGACAGAGGAACCAATACTTTCGGTGGTAATTTGTTCCAGCAATTAATCCTTCTCACTGTTTGCAGCAGGTACCTACTTTCCAGTTTGAATTTGACTTGTTATTACTTCACTATTACAGCTCTCTCTGCTAGCTTAAAAAGTCATTTAAAGCCTCCGATTTTCTGCTTCTGTATGTACTTATCAAGTCACCTCTTAACCTTCCTTCAGGCTGTGGCTGTGCATGTAGAGTTGCTCCAAGGGAAGAGCATGGAGTTAATCAAGACAGGACAGCCATGCACAACTTAACCTGGGAGTCTGTCCTAGGAAAAGCTGTCTCACCTCTGGAAGAAATTACCTTTAATTTGAAACAAAGTAATAATTTCTTCATAAGAGTGGGTTTCCCGCAGTTAAAGGAGTTGTGTCTTGCAGTCACAACCTTTTTGTAATGGCAAGCAAACTTCTACATTTGCATACGTGTGTGGACTTAGAGAAAAAAGACACTCTAAGGTCTTTAAATAGGAAAAAAAAATCTGTTTTTAGAGCATTTAAATAATTGTTGTTGCTGTACCTGTACTGTATTCATTTTAAACAACTTTTTTTTTTTTTTTTAATTTAAATCAAAACAAGGTCAAGCAAGATTGTCTTCTTTATGCCATTTAAAATCAGTCTTTTGCTGCTCCTCCAAGAGTTAATCATTGTCCTTCCTGACCAATAACCTACTAAGATGTTGTATTAGGTTCCTATTAGAGTACAACATTATGTAATTTCAGGCTTAGTGATTTACCAGGATGCAATCCCAAATTCTGTAATGTTCTTACTTTTATGTGTGCAGCTAGCTATAGAGATGCAAATATCTGTAGGTGTTTTCTTTGAATGGACCCTGCTTGTCAGACTGTTCTGCAGGATTTCCTTGTCACTATCGTTATCTATCATTCCGACAATAATTACCTATTTTTTGGCAGCTGCATCATGTTTACTTCTACATCACTATGGAAACACTAAGTTATCTCAGCCCCAATACAGATTCCTGCAGAATCCTACCAGAAATACTTTTATAGAGAAAATCATTTCCAGTAAGTACTTTTTCCAATGCCGAGTTTAATCCGAAATGTTTTAATGACTTTCTGTGAAGCTATTCTTTGATTACAATGTTGTTACATTTCAAAATGGTACTTTCATTTAGATGCCTATTTGAATACCCAGTATAGGCTATATCACAGTTTAGGCATGTGGGAGCAATAGAGCTGCTCAGTCTGTTATTCAAAACTGTTGGATGACAAGCCATCATCTACATTTCTCTCTTCTGTTTTTTGTTGTTGTTGTTGTTTGTTTGTTTGTTTTTAATCCATTCTGGTTACTTCCTTAAATCATAAATGTGAGCAAACGTCCTCCTGCCTCATGTTTCTGAGTATGATCCTAATGGCTGTATTTACTAAATCATATCATTATCACCTGAGACTGATCTCCAAGCATGCAGATGGATTTCCAAGGTAGATTTAAGGCCCGTCTTCTCCTTCTCTCAATCATGATGTAGACTGGGTAGAAACTCAGAACTGTTCTATCTGGACATGATAGGGCTTCTTTGGAGATGCTTCAGTTCATGCATGAAGTGAACTTTGTGCACCAACTTGAGGCATTGCAGGAGAATGTTAGAGAAAACCAGATACAAAGTATAGCTAGATGGGTTGGCCAGAGCTGGCTGAGCAGCTCCCTCACACCAAAAGAAGACATTTCAACTTTTGTCATCTTTCTATCTCCCCTAGCTAGCTCCTGTCCCCATGCTCCGAATGTTTTCCATATGCAGGCATTGACATTTGCTTGATTTCCTGATGAGCCAATTCTTCCCATTGATGGGAAAGAAAATTAGCCCAGTAAAACAATGAATAAATTCATGTAGAGTTTGCAAGTCTATTTAGCTACTATACCTGCACCACAGGCAACAGAAGTGAATGAGTTGAAACAGAAAAGAGTGGAAAAGAGAGGGGAGGCAGGGTCAGTACTACCTCTTTCAAAAACAAGAAGTTGTTAGATTTACTGAGAGGTCCTGTATGCCTGCACTCTTGGATAGCACACTTACACAGCTATTTTGGACCAAGTATTTACACACTGCCTAAGCCCATCTGAAATATTATGTTAGGCAGGTGTTATAAATCACCATGTGAGGTCATTTTAGGCGTTGTAATATCTAATTTGCATTCTCAAAGTAATATGTTTCATCTCAATTATCCTTGCCAAACTCATAATCTCATCAAAGATGACATTCAGATTTGTAAAAGATATTCTTTTGCATAAATTAGTACTGGCTGATACTTAATTCTTCGAATTTCCGTCAAGTTAATTCCCCTTTCTTTTTTACATATTTTCCATAATTTCATGTCACTCTGACAACCCTGAAGCTTACCATATGATTCTCCATGTTCTTTCTGAATATATTCACATTAGTATTTTTTTTTAGACTTTAGGATTTTTTCTTTTATTCCAGGATCTATAAAGAATACCTTAGTAATTGAGTCATATTTAATTGAATAACTTTTAAAGAACTATAAAATGTATGTTGCAAAAGCCTGTTGGTACAAAAATTTGTATATCCATTAGGTATTATTTTATGTACTCTTCAATTGTTAATGTATTCATAAATGTTTCATCTTTCTCAAAATTAATCTCCTATTCCATATCTTCCATTTCCCTAAACAATTGCCTGTATTTATGAATGAATTCCAGTCTGGTTTTAAGACCTTGCAAATTTTATCTTGGGGGAGAATACAAACAAACCTTCAAAATCTTCTTACAAATCAGACAGAATAACAATTATTTTGGGTTTTGATGTGATAAAAAAAAGAAAAAGTGATGAGAAAGAAGAATATTTTTGGTGTTGATTACTCCATACTTAATAGAAATAATTCTACTTTGAAGGATTTACACCTTATCAGGTTTATAAAGCATTAAGAAGAACTGTTATAACAAAGAAAAAATCTGAAGTAGGTTTAGAGTGTAAGTAATACCACATTGCAAAATATTTCCAAGTTAAGTCATATTACAGTATGTTGACCTTTTCAAGTTATTGATTTTCTGTACATTCTTGTTAGGATAGCATAATAACTAGTCAGAAAGAGTCAAAATAGAAAAAAAAATGAAAGCAACAAAAGTAACTTAAAAGTGTTGTAATAATTACAGCAAACAGTTGTCCAATGAGTTACAAAACACTTTCATCTCCCCATGTTTTTCAGATTACTGGTAAAAGATGGGTGCAAATAATAGTGGAGTTCTTTTGAAAAGATCATAAAGCAGAATTTCAAATGTCCAGCACCAGGAAAGCTGGTTATCGTAATTTACAAATCATAATTCTTTGCAAAGGAACAGCTGTATTTAAATACAGTGACTTAACCAAAATATTGGCTTCAAAGGCAAGAAAGTAGAAAGGATATCCTTACAGTCTTTGGAGAACTTCAAGCATTACTTCTAAGCCTTCTCTCCCTTTTTACATTCTATCATAGTATAGGAATTCCACAATGATTTATAAAAGGAAGATTTTCAAAGCCAAAAATTGGAATCGGGTATCCAATCTCCATTGAATCAGGCACCCAACTCCCATTTGTGTTTTCAGAAAATCTTCCCTTAGAGACATGAAATATAAAATAGTAAAGTAACTTCTATCCTAAGGCCAAGACCATTTGGCTTAATTTTTTATGTATAGTTCCATTTCAGTTTCTTTTGATTTGATATCAAAGCAAACAGAATTCCGTATTTTAAGAAAGAAAGATTAGATAATCTAATCTCTTTACCATCTCTCTAGCTTCTGTACTTCTGTAACACACTGTGGGAAGTGGAATATAAAACCCAGAAATTTAAAGACAATTCCCTGTTTTCTGTCTGTCCTACCATTTTTTCCTAATTTTTTAAAATATATCATATAGCTTAAAGGTCATGTTGTATAAACCAGCTGGCATAATTTGGAGTCGTTTTCAGAAAAAGATGTGGCCAAAAAATTAAGCAGGTGTAAACAGCAGCTCAGTTTTATTAACAATTTTTTATTATTTTATTTTTTGCATTTCCTTTTTTTTTTTTTTTTTTTTTATTTCCACATAAAGGAAAATAAAATAAAAAAATTTCTTTTGAATTAAGTTACATTTTCTCTTTTTAAAATCTTATATGTTAACTATTTTTAACAAATCACAGACACTTCAGAATTTGTGAAAATATGGAAAAGGGAAAAAAAAAACACATAGAAGTGCTTTTACCAGCTCCTTTTCTCTTTTCAAAGATTCTGTTATATGGAATCAAACATAACATGCCTTGGTTCAGATATGGATTTCAGCAGTTCTCCCACACAGGCAAAGAAGGTGCAAAAACCTCACTTTTTCCTTAGATGTGTCTTCATTAAGAAGTAGTACACCAAAAACCTACAGAAAATGCTATGTTCAGGCCAGGCCTCCTCTTCACCTTTGGTTTCCTGAATAATTTTTCCTGCAAAGCTGTTCAACAGGAGATAAAAGCAAAAAGGGATACAGAGTTGGTAAAGCAAACTAGCATCCACATTGCTGTCTGGTGTTGGCCTCTCAGTCAATCTATTATGTACATCATTCAGTTCACTCTAGGTTTCTCCTTTGAAGGAAGCCAGCTGCATGCCTCACAGGTGACACTCAGATATTGTTCAGATGCCCTTTCTCTCCACAGATTATGTGCTCAATCTTATTTAGCAATCTTCTCTGCACAGTCATTGGCTTTAGACTTTCCTTACAGCTCTCATGCTATAGTCAAGGCATACAATACACACCCCTTGAGTCCTTTTACAGAAACACCTCTCTGAAGCACTATGACATTGTTGTTTCATTATTTCAGTCATTCAGAACTGAGAAAATGAAAACCCTCACAAACAAGTCAACACTTAAGGCCATAAATTTACCATGCTTTCCTCAGAGGACATATAGACTAAGAAAGTTGTGGAAATGATAAGGCTTGAAATCTTAGTCCATGTGGCTGTGTGATACTGGGACAAAGTCCAGGAGTTGCTCCCAGGACCAAATGACTACACATGTGGATATAGTCTGAGAGGAGGAGGCAGTCTGACAACTAAACAATACATCTGTAACTCTCCAATCTGAAGATTGCTGATCTTTGCTTTTCAGACTTGTTAAAAACATTCATTCATTTTTTTCCATAAAAAAAAAAAAAAAAAAAGGATGCCTTGATGCCTTGCTCTTGATAATACAATGAGTTTAGTCAGCTCTGCAAGGAAGGAAACTCAGATGGAGGTAGCTGGTGTTAAAAGTCTTTGCTGGGAGAATTGATCATATCTGTAGTTCAAGAGCAGTGTGAAAAAAAAATCAATTTGAGTGAGTCTAATAAGGAAAATGAATACACTCTGGGAGTGAGGACAAGTTAAGATATTGCTCACATCTGCATTGGAAGTAGTCCTGATGTTTAGAAATGTTGACTATGTGTGTAGCCATCTCTTCTCTTTCATTTCTCTAAGGGATACAGAGGCTACATTTCATTGATATTAGGCCATTTCCATAAAAGAAGACTCTGAACATGCAACAGTAGTGTTTGACAAACATTCATTTTAACTTTGAAATATTAGACAATTTTATCAACCAGAAGCCCTCTGAGTTTGAAAGGAGATAGAAAACAAAACACGTTACCAACTCCTTTGTATAGAATAAAAGCGAATGGAACAGAAACCTGCTTTAATTCAGGGAGCAAGAGGCATCAAGAAGAACAAGATCAAGATAAGAAATCCCAGTGCTAAAGGTCAAAAGTCCCGAACATGAGGGAATAAACCATTAGATTCAGAAGTATATTTTAAAAGGAGAAAAGATGCTAACAATCTCCCAAAAAAGCTATATGAAATCAATAAGTACATCAGACAAAGGATGTGATGAAAGTTATGGTGTTTTATATATTACATTGAAATAGCAACAAAATCTTAAATTTTAATCATTTTATAAAACAATATAGAAATTGATTTTTTTGGGTAAGAAAAAAGAAAAAAAAGTAAAAATAAGCAGCTGTTCTCTGGCCAATGAAACAACAGGGGCTCTTCCTCTGTAGTACAGTAAATAGCTAACTTCCCAGGGCTGTATGAGTCTCCTGCAGCCTGCAGAGTCAGCAGAGTTGGTCATTTACGAATCAGTGGGGTTTTGTTAGAAGTTTGTTTATCTTTCAATGAAACCAACTGCCTTGCAGCTGAATTGTTTGAGCTATATATAGAGGAGCAGCACATCAAATTCTTTCAGAATGAAACACAAAAATGTGGGTAAGTGGGAAGGGTGAGAAAGAGAGTTTTCGGGTCACCTTATTGACAATGAGAGATAAAGGTTGAGAAATATTGTTTATTTTTATTTTGTAAAATGTGGAGTAGGCAAACCTCCAAACAGGCGTTCATCACTCATGCTGTGTAAGGCCATGTTTGGGTGACGGGAACTCAAAAGAATCTGAATTCCTTCCTTTGCTCCCTTCCTTCCTTCCTGCCATAATAATAAGTTGGACCGAAGCAAAAACGGTAATTCTGTGTAGTCTATTGAAAACATAGGTATTTGAATTCTAACCGAGTGTGGATCATATCATCTATACAAAATGCCTGACAGGATTTTAAACACTGCAAATCCTTTTTTTCCAGTAAGGCAATGAATTCTACTGGCCAATAGTACACTTTTTGCTTGTTTACTTAACGAGAGTGTTCCTTTCCGTTCATTTCACACTGCTTGCCTTTCAATTTCACAGTGTCTTCTAGTTGAGTTTGTAAAGTTGCCACTGAGGAGCCCTGCTTTAAGTCTTTCCATGGAAAGACAACAGGAAATGTTCACAGAATTCACGCTCTTTTCCCACTGCAACATATCCTGGCAGATGTGTTAGTTACCATAGCAACAATTAAGACCAGCTCTTTTTTTTTTTTTTTTTTAATAATAATAAGAACAATCAGTAGTGGCTGAAACATTTTCAAATAAATTTCTTTCTCAGATTTAAATTATGCAGTGTAAAGATCTACCTGGTGATGTGTGCTCACTAATATTTGAAAGGGTGTAAGATAAGGAACAGTCATCTGTGTGGCTTGGCTGAGCTGTACCTTTTTGTTCTCCCTCATAGTGGGGATTAAGTGGCATGGGTCCGTTTCTGCTGATGTGGAGCAGGAGAGCTCAAAAGAGAGTATACTGATGCCATATACAGCAATAAGAAATATGAGGGCTGCTCTGAAAGTAATGCCCCCTATTTTGTTACATTGGCCTATGATGTCAGAGGTGAATGTTGGTGACATGGCAGTAGAGGCTGAACATTCTTACCAATATTCCATTCCATTTTTTTGCCATGTGACAGATAGCAGCAGAGGGGCAGTCTGACAAAATGGCGTCTGACATGGAAGTGTGTATGGAGCAAAGGTGTGTCATTGAGTTCCTTTACAAGGAAAAAATGACACCCATTGACATTCATTGACACTTACTAAATGTTTCCAGAGATCAAACAGTGGATGTCAGCACAGTGAAGCAGTGGGTGATGCATTTCAGCAGTGGCGACAGAGACAGTGGGGCAATTCTGACAGTGTAGATTTTTATGAGTGCAGCATACAGACACTTATTCATTGCTGGCAAAAATGCATATCTAATGATGGTGACTAAGTTAAAAAATAGTGTTTTGTAGCCAAGAATTTGCTCTATCAAATAGTGTTGTTGTGGTCTTTGTATCTGTTCCATGGAAATGAATAGGAGGCATTACTTTCAGAGAGACCTACGCATTAGCTTTTCAGTGTCAACACAGCATTTAAATGCTCAAGAGCTGTTCTCTGAGCTGGAAAGGTGGGTGTATCCATATAGAGAACATAGAATGTACCTAAAGTTTCATTTGCCTCCCCAACCATCCTCCTAAATCTTCAGCCTGTAAAGCTCTTGAACCACGCATCTATGAAAGCAATATAAATTTAGATCACTGCATTGGTCTTCATGAAGTTATTCCAGATTTACACTACCCTAAATAGGAAAAGAGTTGAAAGGTAATTCTAGTAAAATTATTCTGGAAAGAATCATCTTCCACCATGCCCCTGTTAGTCCAAATTAAAGTTGTTATCACTATATTCTTCCATACTCAGCTTAAAGACCTCCCCAGCTGTTTGACAAGATATTTGGTATCGTTTTCTTCTTACCTTTCTTAGTCAAATAGGTCCTACCTCTTGCTAGCAGTCCTTATTCCTCCAAGTCCAACCAGTGCATCTAAATAAAAGCTCATTGTTTCTTCCTTCTGTTGTTTTGTTTACTAAGAAAGAGAATGTTGTGGTAAAACTGTTCCTTTCCTTGTTACAGAGTGGCAGAGAGCAACCACAGAAGGTAATTGTGTTATGGATAATCCTTTGAGCACACACATAAATGGAAATATGAATCTGTAGTGGGATTGTGATGGAGAAGCATAGTCAAGAATCAGCTGCCACAATTCTTCAGTGCCATGAAGAACAAGTCTTTACTGAGTCTGATGTGATCCCCGGATTTCCCACAGCAACACACGTGGCTGAAATACTCTGCTTGTATCCAACTAATAGCTTCTGAAAAAAGAAACGACATCTTTTTTAACCTTTCTAAAACACACTCGCTAACATACTCTAATGCTTGAAAGTATATAAGGTCATCTGCAACAGCAGCCTTTACATTTAAAACAGATGTGGCTGTACACAGCAGTGAAGGAATGTACTACTTCAGATTTTATGTAACAAGCATTGGTGCTTTCCAGCCCTTTGCCACTTTGCCACTTGCTGTTTATACACAGCACTGTTTTAGAGTCAGATATTCTGCATGTGTTCATAGAGATGATTTTAAAAAATTGCTTTATACACAGTTGTCAGCAAAGCCTGGTGCATAAAAATAGCCACCCCAGACACATTCTGCTTTGCAGTCACTGTTCTCCCTATTTCCCTGCTTATTTGCACCACAGCAGATTGAACTGAAGTTTCCAGCATGGTAAAACCACCCCTAACCTGCCAACTCATCACTTCTTGGGTCAATTGTGCTGCACAGTGAGCACTGAAGCAGAGCTATTGCCCAGCCTCTTCTTGGACATGTATTGTGATGGAGTGAGGTTAAGTAGGCACTTGGCTTCTTTTATTGTGGACCTTAACCCAGTGTTTGAATAGCCACAGGAAATAAACGCAGAGGAAACCCAAGCTTTAACCTCAGCCTCTTGAAACTGTAATCTCTGATGTATTGAAATTTGCCAAAATGTAACAGAGAGACCCTGTCTTCTCTTTGCTTAGCACTGTTAATTTTCAGGTAGCAACAAGGGAATATTTTCAAATCTTTCCAAACTCATACACAAGCTATCTTTTACAATGACAATGAAAGTTCGATCCTGTTACAGGTGGGTTTGCTCCAAAAGTGGAGTAGGGTCATAATCTTGAAAGTCCAGCAGAGATGCTTTGTTACAGAGGTAACAAAGGCACAGCTGTTCCTCCCTTCTCTGGTTAAAACTAATATTGAAAACCAGAAAACAAGGGCTGTCAACACAGAGCTGAGATCAGAACTGTCAATACCTCCTGGTGGAACTGGCAGGACTTTGGTTTCATCTTATCTTTCTGTGGTGCAAAACAATTTAGACTCTGAGGACTGAGGTGTTTTATAACCTGATGCTGGCACAAGGCTCAGCTCCATATTCTGGTGAGGTATACAAGCCTAATCAGTGCAGAAGGTCAGAGTGGATTACCCAGGTGTCCTCCTGACCTTAAGAACCAGACACTCATTCAGGAACCTCTGCAGTATGTGTGATAGAGACCACTTCTTCCCTGTACATATCCAGGACTGCATCCAGTCACTTACTGTGTGGGTGTGTTTCTGACAATACCATACTGGTATTCATGCTGGTGCTGAGAGTGATGTAACCTTCATGGCGAATGCACAGAAAGGCTCATGCCAGCTTTTTGGCAGATTTAAAGAGAAGGGAGAGATACATACTGAAATCTTGAAGATAGTAACACTTGGAGGCACTTCAGATAATATAGCAACAAAAAACCTAGGAGACTAGTCTGGGGTGCTAAATCAGCCTGAGAAAATGGTCAGTCATGAAAGCTAGACATTTGTGTTGTCTTCCTACACCACTTCTAGCAACCAACTAATATATAAACTGCACTCTAAAAATGGCTTTAATATCTTATGTACGGTACCTTGCACAAGGCAGTATGCTTCCATGTAATCACTTCTCTTCCTCTGAGAAAGTGACTTTCTCTGGAAGTGACTGCTAGAATTTACAGCATCAAGACTCTGGCTGTTTGATCAATGCCAAATGAACTGATTTTCTGTTGAAGGTTAACTAAGCCTGTTAGGCTTTCTGCATGTGCAGTTTCTGGGCTTGGATTTAACCCATGAAAAAAAAAGATAAGTGAAAGAGCTCAAAAGGGAACAATTATATTGGGAAAAGATTAATGTGAAAATGAAATAAAATATTTGTCAGCTGGTTTTTGAAAGCTTTTAAGGAAAGTTAGTTGAAATCCTAAGAAAGAATGAAAACAAGCAACCAAAGCAAGCAAAGCAAAGTGAGAGGAGAACTGGTGGCTGAGCATCTCTTTTCTTTTGTCAAGCTATTACTGTCTCTATGTGGCAGAAGGACTGAAAGAATAAAAGTAAATGTCAGATCAGTTATGCTGATTTCTGTCTATCACAGGTATTTTTCTGGTCCTCATTATCATAGTATCATAACACTTTCCCATCTAAATGTTTATCCTCATGACACCTCTCTGAGGCAGGGCAGTGCTATTATTTCTGTTATACAGCTGGAGTGAGACTCGGGTAATGGAGCAGATTCTTATCTGGCATAAATTGTCACAGCTCCATTAACTCTGGAATGAGAGGACTTCAGCAGAGCTGTGGCAGTTTAGGATCTGCCACTAAATGAATCTTCCTTTTCTCTGGAAGCTGGAAGCAGAGCAGGGAAGCCAACCCCCAGGTTTTTCAAGCTCTTTACTGCTTTACCCAGAAGACCATCCTGCTTCTGTTTAGATAATCTATGATCTTTGACACAAGCCATGCTGGCTTTATTCTTGCAAGAAAAGTCAATGAAGTTACATGGTATTATTCACATAAAGCCTGCAGGACATAGCTCGTTGGGTGGTACAGATTATGCATTTCAGAAAGGCTGTAAGTATAGGTACATACCATGTACGCCTACGTATCTGATGTTAGAGAATTAAAAGAACGAAGCTTGCATGGAGCTGTCAAGCAGCAGTCAGTGTGGGATGGGAAATACAAGGAGCACAATGAAATGTGCAAACACACAGAGATTGTGATGTGGAATTAAAGCATGATGTACGCAGAAAGTTTGAATAACAGCATACAAGATATTCACTTTCCTCAAGCCTAATTCAAACAGATCAACAAGACAAGAAAATTGAAAGGAGAAGAGGTGGTAAGCCGTGTTTCTTGCAATTCAGGTGTCTCAACTCTAATGAGTCTACAGGATTTGAACTGGTATCATGAATATCACTGGAAGTGATTATAGCTTGTAAAAGCAGACCAGAAAGAGCCATGCCTGTGTGTGTCTTGGGCTGTAATTAAAGCCATAAGCCATCGGTAGCAAAGAGGCCAGCTGCAGCATTTCAAGCCTTTCCTACTCTAGCATTAAAAATAGATTGTGGCACAATAATAATAAAAAACTGTGTACCCAAAATAATTCCAATAAAAGAAAATTTGCACATTTGATTACTATAATTGATTTTTCTTCTAGATATGAATAAATGACCCAGGCTAAATGCCAGTTCCTCGCAAAGAATTTCGTTTAAGCTTCAGTGAATTGAAAGGCTCAACCAGACTCAACATTTCCAACTTCCTAGCAAGTAGCAGAAAATCTACCTGACAGTTGCCATGGAAACACGAACAGGAAGAGCTAACCACCAGCCTATAAATCCACAGAGAAACCTTTCTTAATTGGAAGGCCTTTAACCCACACATTTTTCTCATAGCTGCAGAGCTTATTTCTAAAGAGATTATTAAATTCCTCAATTGACTTATGAAGGATGCTTCCCACTATATTACTGTGCTCTGGGTTGCTCATTCTTTATATCTGTTTCCAAAATTACAAAGCAGAGCAAGGATGATAAAAGTTAACACAGATGTTTCAATGAAAAATCCATATGATGTTCTGAAAATAACTTCAATGGCAAAAAAAAAAAAAAAAAAGTTCAAGAATTGAAATGGCATTAAGGAGATCACATACTCCAGCATTCATTTATCAGGGTTCTAGGAAAGATTATTTTTATTTTATTTTTTATAATAGCAGACTATCAGTGGCAAATACAACTGAAATTATCCAAGTAATCACTAAGTATATGAATGTTCCACACACATTTGCACACATGTTCTCACATCCATAGTATATGTAAAATTTATAAAGAAAATTTATAAAGAAAATAAGAATTGAAGTTTGCTCACAATCACCATTCTTAAAATCTTGAAAATTTCAAAACACCATGTTGAAAATATTACAAAGTTTTAGCAGAGATGTTCATTTAAGAAATTCCTTTTTCACACTGTGCAGCTTCTGTTTCTTTCATTTTCCTAACCAGGACTGATCTTTTCTAAAGGCTAGAAGCTACTGAGGGGCAAAGGCTGTGCCTTGCAGTATGCAAGGCATCTCCCACTGTGCAATCCAACCAGTAACACCATGGAGATCTTCACCAAGTTCTTTCTTGTCTTCACTGTGCATCTCCCCATGATCCACCTCATGTTTTTTCCCTTGGAGCTTCAGTGAAAGGCATGGGGGTTATTTCAGCACTGAAAAATGAGCCTGACTTTGCTTTCAGTTAACCAGCTCGGGTGCAGTGGAGCAGTGGCACTGAGGAACTTGAAGAGAATCAAATGTCCATACGTCTACCTAACACCATGACCAAATTAATACTGTGTATTCTGAATTGCAAACTACTGAGATCTAATGTCTGAATAAAGCAGTTTAAAGTAACTATATGAACGGACAAACGATTTGGTATGGCCACAGTCAGTATTTCAGTGCAAGCATCCTGCCATGTTGGTTCTTTTTTCATTCTTCCTCTCATTCATTCTTTCTCTTCTTTCCTTCCCGAAGCCTGCCTAGAATTTGGCAGTAATATCCAGTCCTTCTTTCTCCAATGAAGTGTCTGCCTGAGGACATAGGACCATGGGCAAGGGCAGTCCTGCATACTCTAAGCCATCGTGATGAATATACTAGTGTAATAGTGTGGAATGGGATTCAGCACTCTGTAAGAGTGAGATTTATTCATTCACCACCTCCTCCATGCCTTGTCTCTATATAGAATCAGAACCCCACTTTTAAGCCTGAAATGATGGAATATCACACTATCATGAACATTGGAAGAAGGTCAGCTCTGGAGGAGATCTATCCCCTCTCACTGACTGGGCAGACTCAATGAAATTTCTTCATATCCAGGGAACCCTCACATAACTCTTAGACTTAACCTGCATATTTGGTGCAACACTTCTTGTGTAAACATATCACTTAAAAGAGAGCCTCTTTACTTCAATGGGTGGCATCCTTGTACTGTTGGACCCTTTCTTGACACGTCAGCACCTACATGGAGAATAAACCTGAATACTGCCAAGAAGCTTAATAAAACAAGATACTCTCGCTTCCTGATGCCCTCTGAGATAGTCCCAGAAAAATGTGAGTTGTTCAGAAATTGTTTGGTGAACCTGGATGCTGGTGATTACTGACAGAGCAAAATCTCCACCAGTGAGGGTCAAAAAAGTTATACACAAGAAAAACCCAACAGTCAGAGGGCAAACTGCTACCACTAAAGTGTTTCCACACCCCTTCTGTCAAATCATCTCAGTTATAAAGTGCCTTGCCTTCCTCCTCATACCCATTCAAGTATGGCGCTGGACCTCTCTTGCATGAAAATAGCTAACCACAGCAAATAATACTTGCTAGCAGTTTGTACAGTAAGTGAGTAGTCAAATGTGGCTGCTTGATGGGAAGAAAAAATGCCCTTATTTTCACTTGGGGCATGCAAGGTTCTGAACATCAGTATTACATGTTAAAGGATTAAACCATTACTCTGTTTCACTGCCTGCCCTAAATGAAACCCTGAACGTTTCAAATTATGTTGGCGTATTCCTTACATGAATGAGATGGGATGAATTTCATTTCCTAGTGCCAAGTAACATTGCATAAATGCTATGGAGTGAATTAACATAATGAACACTATATTCTAATGCCCGAATTATTGTTTTCCTCCCCTCCCCATATCACTGTTATTATTAGAATTGTTATCTGACTGTGAGAGAATCTCTCAAGAGATAAGCTTGCTTTATTTAACAATTGCTTCTCCAAGTCCATCAGGCTGGCAACTGCAAGTCTACTATTAGCTTAATAAAAGTTAAAGGAAAATGATAAAGTGAATGAACAATATTAAAGGTGCTAAGAAACATAAACACCATTGGTTAGCTATACTGCATTGATGACAGCTAAAATGCAAATGCTTCCTGCAGATTCCTGAAGTGTTGCAAAAAATCCTAAAGGTTGCAAAGTCTGCAGAATTCTACAGAAAAATCCATGAACATGTAGTTTCCACACTTACAAGGATTCGCAATACCCTGGAGAGTTTTTAAGGGATTTTTTTAAAGTTAAGTCCCTTTTATTTTCTTTGCTTTTTGTTTGTATATACGTATTTATTTTTCCCTCATTTTTGTGTTCTCAAATATGGGTGGCATGTTCACTATATTGCTGTTTTCTATTGCTTTTTGCATGCCTGTTACAGCAGGGAACTTTGTAAACAATAAAGATGACTAACTTTCTGCTTCAAAGAGCTTCCCTGAAAAGGGCCAAACTCTTCGGGCACTTGACACTCTGAAAGCATTCGTTCTCGTCTATGCAAGCAACAGTAGGGTCTTCGTATTCCTTTGGCTGTTCCCTGACACATAACCCCAAATATTTATCTTTACAGAAGTTACTGAAAAAAAGGATGTCCATGCACTCTTTTTGACCACATTTAGTTACTTGCCTGATCTCAGCCTCTGTAGTACTTGTGCTGCCAAAGTCAGTTCCAGATTGTTTAAAGAAAATGTGGTTCACCAGTCAACATGCAGTGAAAATCTCCATTTTGCACCAGATTATTAAGGAAGACTAGACAACTTTAAGTTTTCACTCTAAATCTGAAGAATAACATTCCTATCCTGGATGCCATTTGATGGCAGAGACTACAATTTAAACATTTACTCTTCTTTGCTTCCTCTAGCCCTGACTTGCTTGCAGAAACTCCTTCAAAGCAAAGGAACATGGAGTGCATGATAAACACAGGAGACCAGAATCTTTGACGTCTCTAAACCCAGCTCAGAACACATCATTGAATTGTCTGAGAGACAGATTTCATTGATTCCTCAAAATGAGGAATTTTTTGAATTCTTGATTGTAGATGATCAACTTTTTATATGCTTGCTGTTAGTCCTCAGGAAGGGATGGGAGTGGGTCAACCTGCAAAGTCTGAGCTGTATGACTGCATTATTAGCTCTCTCTAAACCTTCACCTATCAGAAATTACTGCAGTCCTAGGTCTGCTTTAATTCATCCGCTGCGAAGAAAAGCCATGGAATGCTGGCAGACTCTGCTGTCCCATCTGACCTTTCATCCTGCCCTCCAAAGTCCTTGTGCTGAAGGAGAGCTGAGAAGCGCACAGCAGCCCTATGTCAACAGAGAAAAGCTTCTATGGGAAGATAATTTTCCCCAGGTTATTTCTGATTGAAATTCAGCCCTGTTGTCATATTTCAATAGCACCAAGTAGATGGAATAGAGTTTATATTCTTGCCAATAATAACAACATGGGAAAGGTTTACAGTGGCAACTGCTAAAGGAATGAAGAAAATGTTCAGAAATATGAAGATGGGAAAGTAGTGTGATCTACATTGTGGCAGTTGGCTGTGATATCCAGTTTTGGTTTCCAGCTGTTAAATATTTGGTTGGATCTCTATCAATTCTTGTGCAGAAAAGAGGTTGTTATCTACTGGCACTAATTATTATAATTTTTCTCCAGGCTACTGTTTGAATCAGAGTTCCAGACATTCTCACTTTTATTACTTGACATGTGACTTCCAAAATGAGTTTACATTTATCCTCAACTACAGCTTATCTTCGTTTGATATTTTCACTGCCACTTAATACATCGTGCTGCAAAATTCAAGAAACCGCAGAAACACTTCTGGGGCTGATTTTTAAATAATTCCTTCCTATCAACAAGCTCAGACATAAGTTTTAAGGAGAGAAGAAGCAAGGAGGCAGAGAAATTTTGCAGGAGTAAATTTTTAGTTCATTATAGAGTAATTTAAAAGATGATAATATGAAGAAATATTAGGTAATGATGACAAAACAGTCAGTCAAAAGAGGACAAATGGGCCAATGAGAACAGGAATATTAGATATTAGTAATCATTTCACGTTAGAGAATTTATTCAGGCATTTTAAAGTCAAAGTCCAGTGAATGCACAAAACCAGCTCACATATAGGAAAACAGGAAGAATGCTGAATTTCTTTCAAATATGCAAATAAACTTCTGAAGAAAGCTCCACCATGTAAGTACACAAAAAGAGGAAGAGATGGTAAAAAGGTATTCACCCCTTTTCATTGCTACAGGCTCTGCAGCATTCCTCCATTTTACTCCCAGCTTTCTGAATGCTTTCAAGTGATTCATCTAAGGAAATCGATGGCTATTGACAGGCTCTGTAATTACATTTAGAAGCCAAGATTCCTAGCCCTCTGCCACTTATTTAAGCGATTACATGCCTTCTAACCTGTTTTGCTAATGATCACCAATGTATGGATCTAAGCCAAAAATCCAATCATGTCTCAAAACACTCACTTGCATCACTGCAAAAAGATAGCATGTCTTAGGATCTTTGTGCTGTTATCCTGAAAGAAGAGCTGATGAATACAGCTGGATGGAAAATGCAACTGATTTTCACAAACCTTTTTTCCAAATTCAGTCTGAACTGTCCATGTCTGTTTGGCTGGGGCATATCTGTTTGAAACAGGTTAACAAATAAGTCCTGCAGGGTGGTCAGTCTTCTTTTTGTCTGGTACATCAGTTATTGGAATAAATATCCATGAGGAGAGAAAACTATATTCAGATTAAAATTAATCTTACTCACATTTTCTGCTACTCAGAATACTGCCTGAAAGAATAGATCTAGAACTTTCTTTTTGACAGTGCTATCTCAGCTGCCCTCATTTGAGACATTTTGCATTGCATTAAATACTTTAAATAGTTCCTTAAACAACAAAAAATGAGATTGCATTTTGGTGACTTAGGCACTGAACCAGAAATTGGATTTCAGTTTTCAAACCATTAAAGATTTAAAATACTTAAATGAAAATTTCAACAAGTATGGGCCTAGTACCTCAGTAGTTAATAGGTAGGTTGTACTCTACTGGAGATACGGGTGTGAAATTCCACAGGAGACCATGGGAGTGGATATTTCCTACAGCTTCCAAATGCTCTGGCCACTCTTCTCTTGATTCATTATAGACCAGTTATCAGTTTTGTCAATCTAATTTGGAGCAACTACTAGCAGCTGCTGCTGGAGCTCTTTTTCCTTAGTAACTCTTACTACTTAATAGCACCTGTTTCTCAGTTTGCACATTGCTGATTCCACTTGCCACAAGTGAAGCTATTGTGTAGAAAGAAAAATAAATCATTACACATTTTTGGGTTTCATTTGCTTCCCTGTATGCAGGTTTTTATAGATTCCAAAGAAAGATTTTTTTTTTAAGTATTATGATTTTCAACTTGCAGAATTATTTCAAACAGGTGCCAGGTATTCAAGAGGGAATCCAAAATAGTTACACTAAACTGGAGGAGTACAAAGCTAATTCTTATATCTGAAACTCCCCCTTGTAATCAAGATGTACTGCCAATAAGTCACAGGTGTCTACACTCCACAAGCAGGTGGAACAAATAAAATGTGATGTGTCTGGCAGTTTTGAGACTTGTAAGCCCAAGTATGTATATGCATATATATTTGGCAAGTATATTTTGTCTTTTTTGGGGTCTATAAAACTGGAAAGGAGTTCACTTCTTCAGTAGAACTCATAAGAAACATGTCGTTATGAAGGAGGCTCTGTGGGCTCTACAATGAAGCTCTAAGTCTTTCAGGAATAATTATTTCCCATTTTTTTTTCCCTTCTGTTGAAAGATACAACATGGAAGACACAGTAGTGAGATGTGAGGGGTTAGTAGCCTGACCCTGATAGATAAGCTAAGAAGAGCCAGTTGCCAAATGGAAAGGTGAGGAGCGATGATTGAAAAAGAAAAAACCAGGAGGAAACAAAGGGTGAAATAAAGCTCTTTCTGAAGTCAATAGATGTTTTGCTATTGACTACAGAGAGCATAGAACGTAACCCTAGATTTTCTGGTGGAATATTTTCCTTCCCTGCCATCACTCAAGTCATTACAGCAAGAGATGTATTTGTTCCCTGCTTTTAAACTATCTTCTTGTCCTAGGCTTATCGACTCCTTCATGCATGAATGTTTTTGGTTTTTTCTCACTTTAGTACTAGTAACCTGCCTCAAATGAAAACATTTTGAAGATGGGGTTACTTGGCCTTCTTTCAATACAAAGGGTTTTGTAAAAAAAATTTAATGCACCTGTTTTGAGACAGGATGTTTCCACTTGATGTCTCCATATAATCACAGAATTGCAGGGGTTGGAAGGGACCTCAAGAGATCATCGAGTCCAACCCCCCTGCCAGAGCAGGTTCCCTACAGCAGGTTGCACAGGTAGGCGTCCAGGCGGGTCTTGAATATCTCCAGGGAAGGAGACTCCACAACCTCCCTGGGCAGCCTGTTCCAGTGCTCCGTCACCCGCACTGTGAAGAAGTTCTTCCGCATGTTGGTGCGGAACTTCCTGTGCTCCAGCTTAAGGCCATTGCCCCTTGTCCTGTCCCCACTGACCACCAAAAAGAGGTTCCCCACCTCCATGTGCCTCCCGCAACTAAGATACTTATAAACATGGATCAGGTCCCCTCTCAGCCTTCTTTTCTCCAGGCTGAACAGACCCAGATTACTGAGCCTCTCCTCATAGGGGAGATGCTCCAGGCCCTTTATCATCTTTGTGGCCCTCCGCTGGACTCTTTCCAGGAGGTCCCTGTCTTTCTTATACAGGGGAGCCCAGAACTGGATACAGTACTCCAGCTGAGGCCTGACCAGGGCAGAGGAGAGGGGGAGGATCACCTCCCTTGACCTGCTGGCAATACTCTTTTTAATGCACCCTAGGATCCCATTGGCCTTCTTAGCCACCAGGGCACACTGCTGGCTCATGGCCAACCTGTTGTCTACCAGGACCCCCAGGTCCCTCTCTGTAGAGCTCCTCTCCAGCAGGTCATTCCGCAGCCTGTACTGGTACATGCGGTTATTCCTCCCCAGGTGCAAGACTCTACACTTGCTTTTGTTAAACCTCATCAGGTTCCTCTCTGCCCAACTCTCCAGCCTGTCCAGGTCTTGCTGAATGGCAGCACAGCCTTCTGGTGTGTCAGCCACTCCCCCCAGCTTTGTGTCATCAGCAAACTTGCTGAGGGTGGACACTATCCCCTCATCAAGGTCGTTGATGAAGACATTGAACAAGACCGGACCCAGCACCGACCCCTGTCGGTGAAATATAAGAGTAAGTGTAGGCTCTATATGACTGCTTCATTAAGCATGCACTTTCTGAACACAATCATCTTCATTAAACACTTGGAATTCACCAATAGAAGCTTGTCTGCTGTGGAAGGCAGACTTCAGCTGTGCCAGGGGCCAGGCTTGCATGTTGGGTGGCTATATGGAAACTGCAGTTGATCATAAATGTAGTCTTGGAGCCTCCATTTTTAATAGAAAATTAAGTAGCCCAGGGAATGTTATCTGTGTATTTAGCTGAACTTACTCTTTCTATTCACGACTGGGTATATGTGTGCAAACTGCCTGATGGAAATTAAGTTCCATTTCAAGCCCAGGAACTGACTGGGAGAATGTGTTTTGGATCAGGTCAAAATCATGCCAGAGATTATGCCTGTCACTTTCTCTCTGGTTATGAGAAAACCCTTCCTTGCAGATCTGACATGGGGATTTGTGCCGTGATAAATCTTATTCTCCTCTTGATCTTGAGAACTTGCGTTCTGTACACCTTTTGCATTCAATTACGTCATAAACACCTTTTTTCCTGTTGCATCCATATGTTAAGTGTCAGTTTAGACAATACTATTAAGTTATTGACAGTGAGATAATCACTAATATTTCCCTTGAGATGTTTGAGGCTTCTCAGAAATGATGTTCAATCCCTTGCAGTTAATACTCTCACCTATCTAAGCTACTCCAGCTTGAGTTGTCGTTTTGTTACACGTTCCTTTGGTCAAACATTCTCTACTCTGTCAAAAACAAGCAAACAACAAATAATACTTTGAAACTAGTGCAAGAAAAGGTTCTTTTTTTCACTATTTATCAGAGAAGTTTCACCTCTCTTCTGAATCACTTAGGCTAATGGCTATGCCTGACTTCACATAGATGAGCCCAAAACGGAGTATTAACACTGCAATTTGGGAATAATTTAACACTACTAAATGCATAAGATTTTTTTTTTTCTCCCAAAAAGCAGCAATGTTTAAGTTTAGATGTAAACCTGCATGGCTTACTCCACACACCAACTCTTGACTACTTAGAAACAGCGGGTCATACCATTGCAATATCTATAATAATCTACTGGGTCCAGAACTTCTCAAGACGTTTATAAAGATTGAACAATTGAACAATTGATCATTTTGTTCTATTGTTGCTGTTATTATTATTTAATTATCCATCTTGCATGTTGCTAAACTAACTATGCAACGTACAGCACATAGGGAAAATAAAAATATAGAAATAAAAGGAAGGGTGTTTGCCAAATTTCTAGGTCATTTTATTTTATGTTATTTTTATTTATTTATGTTGTAGAGTATGGATGGTAAATATGTATGCTTCTTTAGTATGGAAATCATCCTTAGTTTATACTGTCAATACTCATTCTACATCACTCCAGTTAGCAAACTGTGAATAAGTGTGAACTAAACATGAATGCATAAAGGAACACAAGCATCTAGATAGCTACTAATAAAGATATGTTTAAGGTAATCATAAACTTATTTTTTTTTCCCAGAAGATTGTCTTAATGTTAACTGAAGAAATTAGCTCATTTGTACTTTTTTAAAAAATCACAATTATTTTAAAAACCTGTCTTTAAATTTAATCACAAACATAGATTTTTAGTCAATGAAATGCATTTAACTTTGCTAGCAGTATATCACGTATTTAAAATGATGCTTTTAATATCTTTTATGCTTCTCTTTATATAATCAAAATGGTACTTTTTTACCCTTCTGGTTAGACCACACTGTAAAAAGAAAAAAGCATGAAAGTTACTGAACAAACGTCCTCGCAGAAACTGCTTACCTGTGCTGTTTCTTTGCATTTCATTTTACAACAGAATCTTCTTTGGATTTAGAAAGTGAAAGCATGGAAATAGCATGGAAAGCAATTTCTTGCAGAGTTTTTAGCTCCTTATGGAGTGTCCGGATCTAAGCTGAGAACCTATGAATTATCAATTTTTGATACAAGAAGTTCAGCCAGCCTGAGTTGTTGTCACAATTTTCCAGAGTTCTAACTGATCCCCAGCACAGTTCATTACAACATGGCTGAAGCAAGCTGTTCTGTGCTTTTTGTTTGATTACTTTACACAGCATTACTTTTAAAGAATCAGACCTTATACAGTGGGAATCTTTCACTAAATAAATATTCAAACACAGAAATGACGTTATTAGGTATTTAAATAAACAGTATTTTCTATGGTTAACTGACGGGGTCCTGGACAGGCCTGATCTAGTAGTTGGTAACCCTGCCAGGGGTGTTGGAAACAGATGGTCTTTAATGTCCCTTCCAACACAAGCCATTCTATGATTAATACTATAATTACAATAAAACTTTGTACTATAGTTCCTATTCAAGGCGTATGAGCACTGCAGGATTCCAAAAATGGAGCATGGGAGAGAGTAAGTGTTAAAATAAATATTGATGAAGGATGGGAAAAAAGGCATTGTAAGATACAGAGGGACCTGAAAATATTGTTGGCTTCAATAATATGCAACTAAGACAGAAAAAAATGGGTAAGCTAAAAAAATTTGAGGAATACTGAAATTCCCAAGAAAAATGAAACTTTGGAAAGAGAGAGATTTCATTGGAAAGTGAAAAAAAGAGTCCTTTCAAAGGTATTTAAGCTAATGAGGTCGATGTGTAGCTATAGTATTTTGTCAGACTGCACTGAAAGAGATCAGATAGTGACCAGCATCAAAGCTCCAAAGATGTGAGAAAGGATTTCTGGAAGATGCAAATGTAGACTTAGGCAAAATGCTCTCAGGATGTGCCAAGCTGCAGAAATACTTGAGGCAGAATTAAAATGTTAAAAGGAAATCTGGTTGCAGCTACTCTCGACAGGCTGACCAGCAGGAGAGGAAGCTGGGAAGCAGGAGGTCACAGCAAAGTGAGGGATTTGGAAGAGATTCTGTAGAATAAATAGGAAGAAAATGTCGAAGAAAAAAGGTGTTCAAGAAGTGGGAACAGGTACAGACCTAGAAAATATCCAGCATTTAGAAATAAACACAACCATTTTGCAAGTTTTCAGCCCAGAGTAACAGGAGCAAAAAAGAACATCTCACAACTCACTGATCTCGAGAGCAGAGAGTGACAAGGTTTGCAGGGACAGGGAGTATCTTTCAGAGGGCCAACTTCATCACAAAAATGGACAAGCTCTTGTGCACACCATGTCTCCTTCTAGGGGACAGAGCAAACAGCAGCATGGAGGTGTTCTGCATAGTGATTGCCTGAAAGATGCTGAAACAAAGAATGATTTTTTTTCATTAAAAAATAAAGAAATACTTATAAATTATAAACTAAACATAAATCTCTGTTGGAAAAAATGAATGGAAAATGTAAATACATAGAAGAAAGACAAGCATAACTGAGAACGCATAACATGAAACTAATTCTGAGTAAAGGATTATGTGATCTGAAGTTTATCTTTAGCTGGAACTGACCAAGTCTGTTAGAGTTACAGAAATAAAAAGACAATATTGTGTTTAAAAACATGTTTAGTCCAGATTTGATTCAGAGAATGTACAGACTGAAGAAACCTAGAAAATGTAATAATGTAAATATAAGAAACAATTATCTAGTCTCAGAAACAACGTGGAATAAATTTACAAGAACTGCAGACAAGGATGAGACATTGCAGAAAATCTTTAAGGCTATCATGGTTAGATGGCTCTGGGAATTACAAAATGTGTCCACTGTATCTTACTCATTCAAATGAGAATTTTCTGTAGCTGATGATGTAATACTCAAAGATGCTGAATCACTGGCTCCAAAGGCTGTCACCTGGCATCATTCATTATTACAGATAAATGTAAAAGACAAAGAGTTATACTGAGCTATGGATTGGTAAGATTGAAGGCTCATCCCCACAAATACAAAGGAGCCTTGAATCACCAGGGCTGGCAGAGAACCCCACTACTTTTTTCACAGAAAGAACCCCTTACCCCTGTTCCTACAAATGTCTCCAGCGAACATCAAGCCCATAGTCTGAAGGTGACATCCATCAAAAGTCAATGGGAACAACTTCTGGATCACCTTGCTGACTGATGGGATTTACTGCTTTTGGGGTGCGGGTCTCCAATGCAAGGCAAGAGCATCTTGGTTTTGTGCAAGACTTACTATGGAATAGCAAACTACACTTCATTACTGAATTACTATTCCCACTAACTTGAGATCGTATTATTGAATTTATCATCAAATCATGTCACAGGCAAAATAAAAGCTGTATTTAATAAACAGTGTATTCTAGAAATTGTTATAACAGGTAATGGTCTGCAGTTTGACAGAAGGAACTTCAGAGAATTAGGGAATTATGGATTGAGGCATCCCAAATATAGTTATTAAAATATTTGGAGAAAAAAAAAAGATTCAGAATATTTCTAAGTCTTTAGTATCTCAAAAACATCCATATTTTTTTCTTATAAACTCATCCTTTAAAGTCTGCAGTGAAAAATTGTTTTCTAAAAAAGCCATAGTATTTTTCCTGGTTTCTTTCCACCTGTAGCAGAAGGCAGAGTTGGTATTTTAGCATGCAAAAGAACTGATAAAGATCCACACTGAACCCATATTATAACCAGCATGGATGCCTGTGAGGTGCAGGTGGCAGAGTGGTACAGAGTGGTGCATTGATGTTTCAGGAGGGCAATTTCTCCTTTCTACTATGAACTACTCAATCCACCAGTACCTCCTGTGCAGCCCCTGACGGATAGGACCCAGCAATGAACTGTCACTAAAGTGCCAGAGATGATGAAGAGACACGAGCCAAACTGGAACCAGTCCGGGAAGGGAAGGGAAGGGAAGGGAAGGGAAGGGAAGGGAAGGGAAGGGAAGGGAAGGGAAGGGAAGGGAAGGGAAGGGAAGGGAAGGGAAGGGAAGGGAAGGGAAGGGAAGGGAAGGGAAGGGAAGGGAAGGGAAGGGAAGGGAAGGGAAGGGAAGGGAAGGGAAGGGAAGGTGTGGGAAGAGAAGAGAAGAAAAGAAAAGAAAAGACAAGACGGGGAGAATGGTGAGAAGATGGCATTGTCCCTGAAAATAGAGCTGTGGGAACCGATTTGAGATGGTAACAGAAAAAAATCCTTCTGATGTTATAAATCCAGCATAAAGCCTTCATTTTACACAAACTTGACATCACATGGAGCTTTTTATTTTTATCCTAAAACTGACCTAAGTTCATTCTTACTAGGAACACTGGGTTTTAAAGTAATTTTGAAAACAGACCTTCTAACTGGGAGAATTGTGTAGACTCACTCTCATGGAAATCAACGCATGGTAACCAGTTTGGCAAGTGAGTAGGTCTCCCGAGCCAGAGTGGTTTTTTTCGTATCTTCAGAGGAAAAATGTGATGAGAAACTACATATCTAAAGAGCAGCACCACAAGGGTGGTGGAAAATAATTTTACCATGGGGTAAGAAAACAATACTAAAGCAAACAATGCTTCAGCAAGTAGATGGAGAGATTGGAGCTCTGAGACAGTAAATGAGTAAAAATCTGGTGTAAAACTGTGGAAATGAAGGCTCATCTTTCTTTTTCAGTGTGGAGGTGAAACAAAGCTGCTGTAAAACAGTTCAACAGGTCACTGGTCTCTAGCTGCCCTGTGCTTGGCATAAAATAAAGAGAAAACAGTGACAGGGCTTGGCTGTGCTATTTGATGTTGTAATAGCTCAGAATCTTCTTAGCCACAGAAGAATGAACATTAGTCTTATTTTCATTCTTTTCTGTTCTTTCTTGGAATCTTTTCTCCCTTGCTGAGACCAAATAGACCATAAACCAGAAAAGCCATGTGTGCCCTCCTCTTGCCCCAATCCCCTAGAACAAACTATTCTGAATTAAATGGCACCTAGAGCCAAACAACGGCTAGTTTGGAGTGCGTGAAAAGAAACCCACCTGAGGTGAAGCCTTTGCAAACCAGTCGAGCCCACATCTATTTTATTTCTCCAACCATCCTTTCATGCTACTGCCTCTCAGTCCCACCCTCTCCCCTTGAAAGTCTTGAACAAAAGGGTGGAAGGAACAGTCATTTGCAGAAAACCTGGCAGAAACATTGAAAGGGGGGGATTCTGGCAGCTGCAGTGCCTCCCATTTCCATCCCTCCCACTTTTGTTTTCCTCTCATAGCCTGTCAGATCACACTGGAGATGAAAACAAAGAAGGAGTTTTCCACCCTCCATGGCACCTTCGCTGTCACCCTTGCAGGAAGAATTTATTAGAGTGAGAAATTGTGCAAACCCTAATCAGCAAAACAAAGCTTTAGAAAGACAACATAGCCAACGGAACAGGGAGGAAAAAGGGTGGAGAGAAGTTAAATAACCTGTTGTCTGAAAAAGAAAAGAAAATAGATAAAATCAAATGGAGAGAATAAAAAAGCCTCAAGCAAGGAGGTGCTTTAGAGTCAGTTTTGTCAAAGAAAGAGATCTATAAAGGCATACAGAAATCCACCCTCTGCATTTTTAGCCCTGTTTCATTTCACCCTGTTTTAGGGACTGTACAGAACTTACTGAGTTACTGAATAACTCTGTCTTCATTTTTATTTTAAGTGCAAGTTCAGCTGTTTAGAGAGGAAAAATAAAAAAAACTAAATGAGTGCTGTGCCCTGTTTTCAATGGATACAGTTATGCTAATTAATAGTTTATGAATAAAATGTACCTGTCTTAGTTCCTAACAGAAGTTACTTTTCTCATAGTGTCTAGTATGAAGCTATGTTTTGGCCTCAGAAGAAAAACAAAACTGATAACATCCTGGCAGTATTTAACAGAGCCAAGGACATATTCAGTTCCGCATTCCTCTGCCAGTGAAACAGTTAGGGGGGGAATAAGGACCTGGGAACTGGGAGGGGACAGGACCAAGGCAGCTGACCCAAACTGACCAAAGAGCTATTCCATATCATATAACATCATGTGATTTTTACTAAAGAGGTTAGCCAGGAGGAAGGATTTGTGCAAAGTACCTGAAATCTTGAATTTGGGTGGAGAATGTGCTAGTATTGATGTGATTAAACTCACTGCTCTACACTTTCCAAAGCAGTGTTGTCCCATATAAATTGCTTACTGGGATCCATCCCTAAGCTGTGCATGGGCAATGTCTGTCAGTGTTAGTGTATGTGGGTCAAAAATGGACTGGAGGGCATACCTATACAAAATGGTTATTTCAAAGCTTCATCCAGGGTCCTGCTTTACTAGTACTGAAGTGGCCAATACAAACTGCAATGCAGAACACAGTAAAAAAGGCAGATATCGTTCAAGGTATGTAAATGGAAATTACTAAGAAGTGAAACTGGGAAGGGTTAAGAGAAGTCAGGGTGACCTGAATAACAAAAGAACATGAAGCTGCAGGGCCAATAGCTCTAAGTCTCGAAGACATACATAACTGAACCTTTAGGAACTATTTTCAGAAGATAAAGAGGAAAATGATCAAATTCACTATAGACATGTTAGTCTTATCTGAACAGCATCAAAACTCTGAAACAATTCTCAAAGGAAAATAAAAATAATTAAAAATATTCAGAAAAATTGATGCAGAATAAAGACATGATTTGGGAAACCAGAAGTAGATCCTGCTGGAGTAATCTGATTGATTTAAATTGATCAAAACAAAACAAAACAACAAAAAACATTTCCTCAGAAAAAGAGCATGATATTCAGCAAAACAGTGAAATATAAAACAGAAATACATTAAACTAGGAAGAGCACAGAGACTTGAGGTTGCCCATAGATCAGTTAGCCAATGGGACTGCAAAATGTACTGCTGAGTCTGGAAGCTATCAGCCTGGAGGAAGGCTGATAGAGGAGCCCTGGGAGCAATATTACTTAATATTTTCACTAGCAGTCCCGGCATGAAAAGTGAGAGTGCATTAATAAAGCTTGCTGGTGATACAGAGATGTTCAGAGCATCTGCGAACAGCAACTGGATGAGTCTGAAAACTGGTGTAATAGAAATTGGATGAAATTCAATAGTACAGAGGGCAAGTGCATGCATCTGGGGACCAATAACAAAAATTCTTCCATAAATGCAGTGCACAGTTAGAAATGACTGGGGAGGAGAAGGATTTTGTTGGATATACTAGTTGATGACAAGGTTGTAAGTTGATATGTCCACAAAAAAAAAAAAGTTGAACTGGGCTGGAGGAGTAGCAGATGTATACACCAGCAAACGTGCTGCTCAGCTATTGCATGTACAGTAACCTAATTATCAATATTGCATCACTGTAGGCAAGATACGTCAAAAGGAACCTTTAAAAAGTATTGCGGGGAGGAGGGGGGAGAAAGGTGTGACCAATGTCAAAAATATCCTCTATTCTTTATGCAGGGGGGTAGTTTTTATTGCGAGGCCTCAAGCAAGAGATTACTTGCCTAATTACCAAATAAAGTGAAAACAGCTGCTGTTAAAGACTACAAGTTAGAGCAAATGATGAACTGAGGCATGGAGAAGTTAAGTGGTTTGCCTTAGGCTATAGAGGGAAGTGGTGTCAGACTCAAGATTAGAAATCACAAGTTTTCCTCATACATTTCTAAGCTCAGATCATGAAACTGCACCATCTGGACATGCGTAGATAAATATTGGGGTCTGTCTATCATCCCTATCTCTAAAATAAACTCCTATCTTCTTACAGTTTCACATAATTTCCAGGAAAAAGCTGTTTTATTTAAGCGTAGTTTCTTATACATCTAATATTTCAGAAAAAAATATTTAGGATTAATGTTGTGCCACAGCCACTGGAAACAATTATATGCCAGCAAGTAAGGATTTGCTTCTTTTGAACTATAAAGAAAAGCTGTTTGGTTCAAAAAATAGACAGGACTCATCAGCAAGTTACCTTCAGCTGTTTATTGAAATAGAATTTTTTGAAAGAGAGAGACGAAGTAGAAAGAAGTGAGATACAAATTTTTTCTACTGCAGTAATTTAGCACAGGGAAGCCACAACTAAAAAAAACCCACAAAAACTCACAAATAAATAAATAAATAAATAAAACAAAGAAACCCCACACCACTACTAATATAGTATACAACTACTGAACAAGATAAACTCAGAAGTAACACTACCTCAAAAAACTCTCTGGAGTAACATAACATTTTTATCCCCATTATCACTGTCAAAGACTTCACAGTTCCAAAACAACATAGCAAACTCACATGAAAAAGATCTAAATCAGCTTTGGGCCCAGCTTCTCAAGCTTTCTGTTGTAGTTTTGCTTGAGAATGACATGCTTCTGCTTCTCTCAGACCCATATGCACTGGCAGTCTTTTGTTATACAACATTTACCAGAACTCCTTCATTGCCAAAACCCATTATTTTTCCTTTTTTTTTTTTTTCCCCAAGTCCTTACTTCATGACTTACATGCTGACATGGGATGACAAAAACATTTGAAAACAAATTAATTCTTAAGAATGGGGGAATTTTTAGATATTCTATTTAGAAAAAAAGGGAGAAGATCAGTTCATATTCCCATGAAACTTAGGGGTCTGAAGCAAAGAGGAGAAAGTTTTATAATCAGCAATTCTGGCATAAAAATTATCTGATTACTGTAATTCTGTTTATTACATGTCTACTACAATCTACTACAGAATCTACTCTAATCTAATGGGTCTTATGCAGACCATAGAACTATATAGCTTGAAAGGTTGTACATGAGTGTTCAGCACAGCACAAGTTAGATGTGATAAATTGATGGCTGGTGTCAAGATGTTCCTACATTGGAGAAATAGCCAGTGACAGCCTGGCAAATGTGACGATACAGCAGTCTTCCTGAGACAGAGAGAAGGTTGCAGCTGGAGAAATCAGTGAGTTTTTGCAGGTCTCTATTATCCTATCTGGCTGATGGATTCCCAGATAGCTTGTCTGGGTATGAGAGGCATACTCGCTCTAAATGTACTGCTCATTTGGGCAAACGCGTGCACACCTGCAAGCACATATACACGCCATGTTTGATAAACACAGATAGATAAACACAAGTTCCAGGATGTAATCTCAATGCAGCAAAGTGCTTAATCAACTCCTATTGCAGTGTAAAGATATTGCTTAAGAAATTTTCAAAACTGTGGATAGTAGCATGCATCATTATCACCATGGTCAGTCTTTCTATTGATTTCAATAAGCTTTAGGTGGGTCCCATGATGTCGATATTCTGAATATACCTCCTGAGATGACATTACAAAAACAAAGCATACAGATTTCTCCTCTCCCACAGTTCTCAAGAGATAAGTTCAGCCAATCACTGGATCACAAACACTGGCACACAATTTTCTTGTAACAAGTTCAATAAGCTAAAGTATTTTGTGAGTCAGAAAAGCAGTGTGAAAAAGAAAAAAAAGAAAAAAGAAAAAAAACCTTATATATATGTGTATGCCTCATTCTTCAAGCAGAACATTTTTTAAACTGTTAAAACTGTGTAAAATTGCTCTTATTGTTCCAGCACTTTACAGCTTCACAAATGCTTCTTTTCTGGTGTGGGAAAAATAAGAAAAGTAAAAAAACCAAGCCAAATATTTTAGTGTTTCTATGATACCTGGCTTGGTTTAAAATGGATTTACTTCTCACATAGCTTGAACACTTTTAGAATATTTTTAATGCTCTAAAGGTGCTCAGTGACAAAAAGTGATACGAAGCTGCCTGTCTGTGACAACACATTAGTAATTCTAGGTATCACTACACGTCTTAATGCTACATTCTGCAGCAACTGTCCCTCAGAGGGTATTTAGAGTGTAGGTACCTATGTTAGGAGATTTGTATACTTTGGCTCCCTTTATGATTGCAGGGGTGAGAAAGCCTTCTCCAGAGAGCAGTTCAGAGGAGAAACGCGGTTTAAGCACCCTGACTACATTAGCAAAATCATTCACAGAAAAAACATTAAAGAATATTCTGAATAGCAGCTGTTTTTTGAAGGACTGGAGTGCAGGCTTCAAACATACAAAGGTGAGACAAATTTTTTTTCTTATTTCTTGACAAAATGTCTACTATTCTTGAGAATGTCATGTGATCTTTAATTATTGTGTGGAATTCTGACATCCTGGGTTTTTAAGGAAGTTGTTTCCTGCAAAATTATTTCATAAATTTTAAGTGCTGGATTAGGTTGATAAAACTCATGATTCAAGTAAAATGTCTCTATCTCATAGCATCCACTTCAGAATGACAAAAGGCAGAACTGAAGTTGCCTGAATCTCATTTGAACCTCTAGCTACAATGCACTCTGAGAAGCTGCAGCTTAATCTGATGCTTCATCTTTCTTCAGAGAAAATAGTTATCCATTCCCTACTACCAAATGCATACCAGTACATCTTGAGGAACACAGCCCATTTTTTACAAGGAAAAAAAATGTTCTTGTCCTTCCCAACAGTATTTGTTTGTAAGCAGTATAACTGTTGTTGTCTTCAAGATTCAGAAAATTTTGCTCTAACACAAATGAAAATCAAGTCATTCTCTAAATGTGTATGTCAGGATTCTGAGCTCTTTGGAAGAATATATAGAGTTACTTGGGTCTGCAAAACTTAGCACAAAAGCTTTTCTACTCACGCTCACACAGTGAGAATTTCAAAGTCAAAAATTGCAGTGAGAATAGTGGAGAGCATGTGCAAATGGTAATGGATTTAGTGATGTTTGAGCAGCAGGTCTCACCTGTAATAAGCATTTTATAATTCTTAGTCTATATCTCTATGAATTTAATAATTTCACTTTGTAAATAGTAGTTTACTTGTATAAGAGCTTACAGACAAATATTTCTGGCAAACAAATAACAAGAACAGAAGGATGGTGAGATAAAAAAGTTTAAATACAGTCTAAATGATGAGGAAAATGCATAGATCACATACAAAAAAAAAAGAACTAGAAGAAATTTACACAATTGAAAGTAAAAGATGCATATGCTACTGAATAAAGTGCTGAAAAATGCATTAAAAATGCTGCTAAATCAAGTACATCTCTTTTTGAACCATATATCATCAACAACTGAAACAATCTAATATCATAAATGAAATACATCACCTGCTGATTGAAACACATCACCTAGTAAAATAGCAATCAATCTATGCGTATGAAATGTAACTCTTCTGCTAATAAATTAACTGCAGAACATACTAAAGCTGATGCAGCATTTACTGAATTATGCACAGTGAGGACTGAACTCATTTTACCATCTACTGAATCTGAAACATGAAATACCAAAACTGATACAGTCCATCAGACACATCAGCTTTCTGGGAAATGCCAATCATGGGAGCAGGCTGCAGCTGCTGTCAGAAAACGTTTAGGTCAACAACTGCTTTGAGTAACAGCCATTTGCTACAGCTGATGGCAAAGGTCTGGGAATAGGGCACATCTGCCAAGATTTTAAACATCTGTAGTTTGATATATATGGCTGTATGAGTGTTAGCTATGGAGGGAGAGCTGTAGAAGGATTGGTTTAAACATTCTTTAGCTTTCTAGAGAGGGAGAGAACAGCCTATTACATTTTTTAGCTTGCTGAAGACCTATGGTGGGATGAACAACTGCAAGTTTCTAATTTGCCCCAAAAAGATAGAATCTCTGAGTTGTACAGGTAACATTTGCGCCACTCACATATGAACTTTTTCTCTTCCCACATCTTTTGAACTTGATAAATATATACCTGTATATAAAATAAAGAAAAAAAAAAAAAAAGCTTTGTGTTCTTCAAAGATAACTGAATACTGTAATATTTCAAATTGAAGGCAAAACAGTTTTCTACTCTAGTGTTTGGAAGGAAACCAGCAGATTTGTAACTGTTGCCAAGTAGGAAGTCACATGCTTGTGCTCAACAACAGCAAAGGCAGCCTGTCAAGCAGACTTGTCCTTCTTTTTCTCATGCAATATACCCTAGAGAGAGAGAAAATAAGATTCTGAGGTCTGTTTTACTTTTCATATCACTCAGTGGCCGGTTCTGCTGAGCTTTTGGTTAAGTATTTGTTTTGCTTGTAGTGCATGTATAACATGAGTTGGTTATTTGGACCAAATAACCGGGACTGCTTTTCCTCTGACAACAAATGCCACTAAGTGTAAGTCGGAGACTATCCAGAATGAGCCTGCACAGGCCTGTACCTGTCTCCAAGGCTTCTAATTAAGACTAATACTGTAGGTTTCATCAAAGTAAACTAAGAGTAATTTCAGTTAAGTGGGAGACGCTGAAGGGATGCGATAACCTCAAGTTAATTTACATTTAAAGACCTGAAGGAGGAAAACAATGATGCTTGGTTCTATTGAGCAAGAAGAGCGTATTTTAAAGAAGTTTTGCTTTTTTTTTGGAAATTCACACAAGAGCCTAATGAGACTTCTGGCATCTGTCGCATTAACCTGGAAGTCTCAGTATAAGAGCCATCTTACCCTGTCTAGTCTTCAGACAAAATACAACTGGGAGAGAAGATGATCCTCTCAGAAGAACAAAGGTCCGTTTAGGGGTTATGGCTTCAACTGTGAACTATAGGACAGTTTAAAGCTTCCCAAAGCCTCAGCACCAGCCTAGCAGTGTTCAAGACAGGCATGACCTCTAGGAGGCTGAAATATGTGACTGCAGGATGCCTTCAACATCTAAAGGGACTTGACAAATAATAAATGAGTCACCTTTCCCTTGTGATTTTTCTCTGTTTTAATTATTTCGCTGCTTTTGCATTAGAATTTTGCAGGGACAAACGGGAGGTTCCAGTTAGTACTAATTTTCAGGCACAGATTGGGGAGGGATTGAAGTAGTTAGGCACCAAAGTCCCACAGTGATAACAAGCTGCTAAAATATATTTGAAATAGTAGCTGTGAGATTCACAGAGAGAATCTAATGAGAATCTAGAGAATCTAGGACAGAGTGGATTCTACTGTCCTAGTCTCTGGGAGAGAAGAAGCTGTGAAGGAAACTAAGGTCCTCCAAGCCCCAGTTTGCCTCGTGATCTTCTCTGAACCCAGAGGAGATGTACCGTGTATGCCACATGCAATTCTCCCACAGCTTCAGCTCTGCTGCTCAGTGAATTCATGACAGTGGGAGGACTGGAAATATAGGTCTGCTCCATTTTTACAGGGAGGCATAATGTGAAAAAGTGGACAAAAAGGATGATTTTCCCTCAAGGTGAAATATAACCTAGATAATGAGGTTCTGTTTCAATCTTGCTGACAGGTAACAAGGGAGTACCCAGCACCTTCCAGAACTGAGCTGAGAGAGAGCATCAGGAGCCAAGCAAATGAATGAACCAGTTTATACATTTCTATTTATCTGAGAGCTAGACACATCCTCAGTAACACAGAAACAGATTTACAACTTTTAACAAGCAGTACTTTGTAAAAATAAATGACTTCAAACACAGCATTAAAGCTTTTCTCAAAAAAGCTCTAATGTAAATTTTATATGGAGCACACTATTGTATGTGCATTTGTTATTTGCATTTGTTATTTTATTAAAAAGCAGAGCCTAATCAGGATTTCCTACTTCTGGGGAGAAAGGGAATGGGATTTAATATGAAATAACAGTTGGTTCAGAATTCCTACCCACTCAGGAGGTTTCTGAAATGTTCTGTCATTTTCTACAGATTTATATATTAAAAGTGTCTGCCCTATCATAATCACTAAGCGTGTTTTAAAAAGCACATAAACACAAAGGGGGCCTTCATTATGGCATATGAGAGAGATTCTTCTCAGCATTGGTCCAATTTCACTCACATTATAGTCAAACGCTAAGTGTCCCATGGACATCAGGGGGAGTCAAGCCTTTTGAAAACACTGCTTTCTATAAAAAAGCATGAAGCGGACAATTTGTAACAAATATAGATTTCCAGTAAGCTAAGGATGAGGCCTATGATCAAGTAAATATTATCATAAGGTATCTGTTGTCAGGAGAATTATTTTTAGTGGCAAAAAGCAGGACACGGGGTCAGATGGACGCTTGGCCTTCCCAAAACCAATTTGGGATTTTTTTTCCTTTTGAAAACCTTATCTTGAAGAGCTCTTTATCACCCCTCTTATTTTTCCTCCCATTTCCCTCTTACTGCACCCACACAGAGGACTTCTAAATCTCAGCATGAAGCTGATAGTATCTTCTCCTCTTTAATTCATATTCCTGCAAAAGGAAATAGCAGCAGCTATTAGCAGCTTATGACTGTATGCTGTATGAGGCTCTTTGCAGCACTTAATTGCACTGGAAAACACAACAGATGAGCATCACAGAAACCATTCTAAATGTACAGAAAAAGCATCATCTCACTCAGTTCTGGGTGGGAGAGTGGTCAGGTTCAAGGCTCAAAGTCTTCTTCCTAGCAGAGTCAGTTTGGAACACAGCCAGTCAATAGATTTCATGGCTTAGACTTCTCATATTTAAAGGCCAGTTCAATGCTAAATCATTTTATGTTGAGATTAGATTTCACACCTGTATCACACCCATTGCTCTAAGACATCTGCGTTTAATGTACTGAATCGAGCTTTTGACACCACCATACCCAAATTACTTTTTATGGCCCCAAAAGCCCATTGGTTCCTCCAATCTCCTACATAAAACAAAATTATGCACAATAACTCCTGTGCTAAGCCTAATCAATGACTTCTGACTAAGAATCTTTCAGAAAGATAGCAATATTTGATTTTTTAGTCTTCAAAGCGAGGAAAAGTCAACGCTTTTCATAGGTAGCTGTTCTGATGGTTAATTTGCTTTTTTGTTAACATCCTGCTCTTTCTCTGTTGCCTTTGTCTTCTCTTTCTAGCCCTGGGATTTGACAGTGCCTTGAGTATTAGATTAAATTTATATTCACAGAAAATCATGTAATCAAGGCTCTCCCACAGCTCTGATGTTTGAAGGGCAAATTTTGTGGTCTACTATATGAACAGACAAATTTTGTGCAGAATCTTAGGATATCACTTTTGCCATTGTGACCAAAGGTATTTATTGGTAAGAAGGAAGACAGGATTAGGGGCCTTTTTTCTGTTTCTTACTTAAGGCTGAAAACCAGATATAGCATCACGGGTGGCCTATTCAGCCTCACATAGTGTCAGGTCCAGCTGGCTCAAAAAGGAAAGCCAAAATTGCATACAAATAGACTATACTTTGTGTTGAGAATCTAAAATCTGATTAGGAAAGGAATGGGTGGAAAATGTCTGTTTTTCCTGTGTTTTTTTTTTTTTTTTTTTTTAAGTAACTAAAAGAAATTAAAAATATGCCTCGATTGCACATTTAACATTTGGGCTTTATGTTAATTACCTTTCCCTAAACAAACTAAAAGAGAATGCATTGACGTGGTAAGTTTAATGGCATGTAACTGAAAAAAAGTAAAGGCAATTATTTCTTTTCACCTCCTCACAATGGGTTTAAAATAAGAGGATAAACTTAACTGAGCACATTGGTGAAAACAAAGTATATTTCCCTGGTGAAAATCTGTGATGTCATCTGGATTTACACACAGGCGAAAGGAGGTGAAGGTGACATCAGAATTAGTTTAATATCTGTAAGAGATTTCAGACTGAAATCCAGCACAGTCCAAATGTACTCATACAAATTGTCTATCTCATTTTGATTTTAAGAGATTTTGCAATTGTCCACCAATATCTGATTAGATGAAGACTATTTCCCAAGGACTACACAAAATATTTTTGAAATCAATCCTTTATTAATAGTATTTTTAAGAACTACTGCATTTGAGAATAATGAAAATCATAGAATCATAGAATCATAGAATGGCCCGGGTTGGAAGGGAACCCAAGGATCATCAGGTTCCGACCCCCCTGCCACAGGCAGGGCCACCAACCTCCAGATTAGGTATTAGATCAGGTTGCCTGGGACCCCATCCAACCTGGTCTTGAACATGTCCAGGGTTGGGGCATCCGCAGCCTTTAAAATGCTTTATTTGGATTTATATC
>WBMW01004176.1:0-35291 GCA_013396635.1 Penelope pileata
CTACAGCTTCCTTACGAGGGGACCGCAGGAACAGGTGCTGAACTCTTCTCCCCGGTGACAGCAACAGGACCCAAGGGAACGGCATGGGGCTGTGTCAGGGGAAGGTCAGCCTGGGGACTGGGAAAAGGTTCTTCACCGAGACAGTGGTTGGGCACTGGAAGGGACTTCCCAGGTCAGTGGTCACATCACCAAGCTGCCAGAGTTCAAGAAGAGCGTTTGGCCAACCCTCTCGGACAGATGGCTCAATGTTTAGGGAGTCCCGTGCGCAGCCAGGGGTTGGGCTCAACGATCCGTCTGGGTCCCTTCCCACTCAAGGCTGTTCTAGCAGTCTGTGAGCGTGGAGCTCTCCCATCCTTGCGTATCCAGTGAGGAAGGCAGGGAAAGAAAAGCCTCGCCCAGCAAACAGATGCGTGAGCACGTTCAAGCGTTGAGAGAATGGCAAGGAGCACAGGGAGGTGGATGGATCCAGCAGAGGAGACCACAAGACCCAGGCACGCCTGAGATGCAGAGAACGGCATGGGCTCCAGGCATGCCCACCATCCAGAGAAGGTTGTGGGGCTCAGGCGGGCCTACTGTCCAGAGAACGGTGCGGGAACAAGGATGCGTCACCAGCATCCCGAGAGCAGCGTGGGGCCCAAGCGTGTCCCCCAGCCAGAGAACGGCTGGCACTACCCCAGCAGCGCTGCACACTCCGGGCCATCAGATCCTGGCAAGGGAGTCCCAGNCCATGGATTGGGATCCACCAGAAGATGAGGAAGAAGAGATGAAGGTTTGATCCACCTGCCACAGAGATCGGCTGGCACTATTCCAGCATCTCTGCACTCTACAAACTACATTATCACATTCAAGCATGTTTGTACAGCACTCTTAATCATCGGGTTTGTATTTTTTGTGGTCCTGTGTGGAGCTGGAATTTGGACTTTGTGATCCAGACTAGATGTAAGGAGGAAATTCTTTACTGTGAGGGTGGTGAGACACTGGAACAGGTTGCCCAGAGAAGTTGTGGATGCCCCCTCCTTGGGAGTATTCAAGGTCAGTCTGGATGAGGCTTTGGTCAGCCTGGTCTAGTGGGAGGTGTCCTTGCCCATATCAGAGTGGTTGGAACAAGATTATTTCCAAGGTCCCTTCCAACCTGAACCATTCTGTGATTCTATGATCTCTGTTCATCCATTCCAGCTTGGGATATTCTATATTTCTATGATTTTTCTGCTTCATATATACTGTTGATTATCCTTCCTTACAAAAATCTTTATGGGTATCCACCAGCATTTTATGAAATATACAGTAGGTTACGATTTGTGTCGTCCTTCCTAATATTAAATCAAAATATGGGATGAAGTCTCAGGCTTTTTGAAACCATTTGGAGGAATTTTTTCTGATTTGTAAGGGGCCAAAACTTCTCCATCATATGTTATGAAAAAGGGGCCAGGCTTGACTTTGCTCTCATCATCTTGTGTAGAGTCTGGTCTCTGTCCAGCCCTCATTGTATTAGTTCATTCTCCTTTCTGGGAGAAGACAAAGCTTTTACTCCAGATCTACCCTGGGGATGAACAGTGAGTAATGGACAGTGAGATTTCCCTACATCTGAGTCATGAGACAGGGACTGCAGTGGACCCTGACATTGAACCTTGCTGCATGCTCAGCTCCTCACCATCCTGCCTATCATACATCCCAGATTTTCTGTACCAAACATTTGGTGACGTCAGTTCAATGGTGGTGTCACCTGCTGCAGAACAGCCCTGCTGCCTTCACAGTGGCAAGAAGCAATACTGGGAGCCCTGGGCGAGGCCAGCCCATCTGAGTGTGCAGAAAGTGGAATTGCCACAGCCTCCTGCTGTTGCTTTGATAGATAGTACCATAAAGTGGATGTGATGTGGTTATTAGGCTGTGATTCGGCTCTTACTGAGCAGTATTGATTGGTGTTGGTTCAGCACTTGCTACGTATTTTATCAATTGACCTTCCAGATTGTATTCCTGCTCTGCTTCTTTTATTTCCAATTCTGCTTTATCTCCAGTTTTGTAGCTCCTAATTTTCCTGCAGTTGCTTTCTCATAGTATTTCTTTAGTATTTTATTCCACAGAAAGACTCTCTCTAGCAAAACTATGCTTTCCTTCCTCTGCTTTCCCTCCATACATTTGCTTTTTATTATTTTAACAAATCCACCTGATCTTTCCTGATACATCAATTCCATTAAGAGATTCAGCTTCTACAATATTTGTGCCCTAAGTAGAAAAAAGAAGGCTAAATGCAGGTATTTTGCAGTAAAGCTCAAGGGTGCAGGAACAGTTTTTGTAACAGATCTTGTCAAATTGGATTTATAGAACCAGATAGTTCAATAACATAATGCGTTCACGAACTGTTCTGCTGGCCATCTGTGGAGCCTCACGGTTATACCAGCTGAAGATCTGGTAGCCTATTTCCCAGATGCTATTTGTAAATAAGCTTGAAATATGAAGAATAATTGTAGTTCAGAGATTGTAGCTGGATGCAACTTGCTGCGGGTGTTAATTTTGGACTTTGACTGGAAACATGGGAAACAGTATTGTGTATTTTGTTGTTTTAGTGCTGGCTGGTAGGAAGACAAGGGAGGGAGATAAAACACCTGCCTAGATCTATGCAACTGTCTGTATAGTGAAGTTGGGGTTGGAATTAGGGACTTTGTGGCTCCCAGCTCATCAGAGCATGCTACCTGTGTGTTGCAGACTCCTGACATACAGCTCTGCTGCACTGAATGAACAGATTTGGATTTTGAGGAGCTGAACAGAGAAAAAGCAAGCCTGTACCAGTCAAACAAGTGAAAAATAAACAGTATACTGTAAATGCACAATGTGTGCAATAGTTACCTTCAGCAAGGAGATGCAGAGCACCAGAAAGAAGGCCACAGGCTTTTCAAACCTTTTTGTTAGCTGTGAAGGATGTAAATTCTATAGTAGTAAACACATAAAGTATGAATCCACACAGATATGAATTAGGATAATTTAAGATCTAAGATTCATATGCCCGACTGAAGTTCAGAATTATCAGTTTGAAAATTCTTCCTAGGATCTTATTACAGCCTTTGTGCAGGAGCGAATTTGAAGCTCACAGCTCAGAGAAGTGGTTGTTGATGTCAAAAAGGGGACAGGAATTTCAAAATATATATTATTAAATTATGATAAGGAAATCCCTGCCTGTGAATGGTGCACAAGTGTCTGTTCTGCATGCAGTTTCATCTAATACTCTCTTTAATGAGCTGGGTCATGGCAGGCTTAGTAAATCTGAAAATAAGAGAAGTCTGAGAAAGACTGTGGGTACAATGGGAGATAGAGTTAGAATTAAAAATGGTTTTTACAAATTGGAGAAATTTCCTAAAAATAGTATGAAATTCTACAGAGCATCGTGCAAAGAAGTGGGGAAAAGAAATCACTAATTAAGTACAGGATGAGAAACGGTTGGTTTCTTTCAGAAAGGAACTATGTTGGATTACCAGCTAAGCATGTGTGAGCAACGTCAGTCTGTTGTGAAAAGGAGAAAGTCCATCCTGAGATGTGCAAACAACAAAGACATGAAATAATCCTTCTGCTGGTAAACCTATTTCATGTCCAGTGTCAGGCATTACACTTCAAGAAAGCCATAGATCACTTGGAGAGAATCACAGAATCGTAGAATCATAGAAACACAAAGGTTGGAAAGGACCTACAAGATCATCTAGTCCAACCGTCAAATCGTCTAGTCAGCTGTCAAGAGGATGGAGTACAACATGACAGAGATATCTAGAAAATGTGAACTAAGGGAATAGTCTAAGAAGAAAAAAGCAAAGATTTGGGTTGTTTATCCTGAAGGAGAGTAGACTGGTGAGGGAAATGGAGCAGGATAAGTTTTCAAGTGGAAGAGGAATGGTCTCTGTATTTGTGGTGAACAAAACAAGAAGTATTGGTCATAAACTGCACAGAAAATTGGAAAGCAAGAAATCACATTAGGATAGCAAGGAACTGGACAAGAATATCAGTGGAGCTAGGGAGCCCTCCTTAAAGAACTGCCTTCTAGAGCAGGGGAAGCAAGCATCCAACAGGAGCGGTGTTGAGATACAGCTTCTCCTGCCATAGGATGTCTCAAGGTGTTTTCTGGAGCTCCCATGATCTCTGTGCTGAAGCCTGCAGGAGCAATGCCATGCCTACAGAAAGCATGGGACCTAACTAGATGATAAACTAGTTGTGCGACTCCATGTCTGCATTTAGGTCAGTGCACCAGCAGGCACAGCACCCCAACTTTTATCTTACAAGTGCAGGAAGTTAACGTTCAGGCATTTTTGTGATGTACGAATGGACAAAGCTCTTCTGCTCTTAAATAATCTGTTCTTACTTCAGGGAATAATAGCAAGGCTTACTGGTGGAAACCTTTAATGAAGAAAATTACATTCTTAGAATCACCAGGATGAAACATTTTGATGTCTTTTGTAGAAGAAAACGGATAAGAAATGTTCTTAAACCACGGCCACCAACCTTTTTTGTGAAGTGTTAGCTTTACTGTTCTGGCCGCTCACTAATTGGAAGTCCTTTCCCTTGGTTGGTGTTGTTTTATGATATCTTAAATAATAAAACCCTGCAATCAAATGGATGCCCTCCAGCCTGCTGGGATTTTCCAGAGATATCTTTTACATGTGTGGTGTTCCTGCACTGTCTGAGGATTCTTCTTCCTAGAGCTGCTTTTCCCCTAGCTTCCCTAATCAGGTGAGTTGAGTATTTATGCTGTGCCTAATACTGTGTTCTTTGTTTGTGTGATGCCTCATGATCTTTGGGTGCAGACTCATGTTGCCTTTAGACCCAGCTGTACTACAGTGGAATGCTGCTGCTGTCCCTTGTCTCCCCACACCCCCATTAGGTAGCCTCAGAAGATACCACAGGAAGGATCTGACTTTGAGCACACCTGGGTGCCTGTCAGCCAAGCTACCTGCCACTGGCCCATCTGTCCTTTGGTAGTGCTGTGGTGCCAGTAGGAACAAGCATTTTAAATAACCATAAATGAAACTTCTGTGGGAGCAATCAATTTGGATGTGTTTTGAAAGCCAGGAGAGTTCCATTACATAGATGCAGGCTGTTCTCAGCCAGAGTGCTTCAGGGTGGTCCTGGCCATCCTTAATTTGTTTTAGAAAAGATATGTGTGTATATATATATATTTAAATAATACCTACTTACTTGTCTGATTTAATAAACCTGTCTGATTTTTGGCTGAACTATATGCCTAATGTAAATGGTATGAATAACCCTCTGCTGCTGAGGTGGTAACACTGACACAACAGTTATCCATTTATCTGACTTGGAAAACTGTTGAAACCTTTGGACGCTTGGTTCAAACAGAAATTCATAATTTCTAACTTGTATTAACCAAAAAATTAAAAAATTAAACCTATTTGGTATACTGTGAAGTTGTGAGGTCAGATCTCCATCTCAGCATCGCAGAGGAAGGGTATGAAGTGCCTTTGCAAACCAATCTCCTCCTCCTGTACCAACACTGGAAGGAAGGAAAATGTGTGTTTTTAAAAATGTCTTTCATTCAGTAGGGTAATATTCAAGTGTGTTTGTGAAACCACTTCAGAACTACATTTAAACAAAAGAAAAAAAGATCATACTTGAATTCTCTCTGAACAGATCAGACTGCCTGGTACTTTTAGAGTATGAGGGCAGCAACAGAATTATTTTCACAGCCAAGTCACTTGCCAGAAAAACATTATGGACCATTTTCTTAAAACCACTCTAATATGATAATAATCGCTATATGTATATATTTATTTCCCAGTGCATTCTTTTTTTCAATCTGCCTCATTCATTGAAATGATTTTCACACTTGTGTTATTTCACAGTGCCCTACCACTGCAAATATCTGACCAATTTTGAGGCCAAACCTGAATACTTTCTCAGTTTGGATCTTTTTGTGTGTCAATTATATGAAAATTTAGGTCAAAGAGATGATGAAGGATTGGTGATGCTTTCAGCAAAGGCAGTTTTATTATATGTGAAGAACAATGTTGAAGATATCCATTTTGGTGTCATTCCAGCTTGCTCTCACTCTCAGATTTTGCAGCTTTCTTATTACCTACTTCTGAAGTTGCAGGGCTTCCCTGGGGGTCAGGAAGATGCAATGCTATTCAGTGCATTGTCTAAGTGCCAAAAATTCCAAAGACCTCTGGAGGGGCACGGTAGCTGAAGACGGTCCAGCAAGGAAAACTGATAGCTGAAAGAATACCTTTTAAGACTATTGCAAGGTGGAGAGAAAGGAAAACTTTTAAGCTGGTGTTAGAAAAAAAGTTCATATGCATCAGGGAGATAAAACAGCTGATAAGAGGAGAAGAAAAATGAAATATGTGGGAAAAGCATTTTCCAGAGCAGGAGAAAAGAGAGGATAATAGGGTAAGAGAAGAGAAAAATATCCTCTGTGGTTTTATTTTTGGGCAATAGTTTTGGAGCCAGAGCCTCAAGGTATTTTAAGTGTGTTGTTTTGAATTGCTTATTGTCACAACATTACTTCCTCTGAGTGAGGTGCCATTCAGCCTGAAAATGATGGATAGTAGCCAAAGACAGTAGCCAAAGACAGTTTCTATTAACTGCTTGCTTGCTTACTAGCCATGAGGGTAGGTGAAAAGAAAATAAGAGAAACTTTTTTTCCCTTACAGTAGCTACAAACAGCAGAGAACCATCTGCCATCAGTTTAAAAATTGAGGGAAAGATTCCGTGGGACTGCCATGGGGTGACTCCAGGACTGACCACGCTGCTGAAGAGACAAACCAGTCTGCAAAGAAATCAAGGGTAGGAATGGCTCCAGCAGATATATCTTCCGTCCTCTGAATCCACAGTACCTCAATACAAGCAGATACTAATGGCAAGTGTCTACAGGGTGAGGATTGGGTTTTGCTCTTTTTTTAATGATCCCTTCAAGCACTGATAAATTTCATTCAATCTTCTGCAATGTGAACAGAGTGTGAAGTCCTACATTGCTACACAGAGGAAAGGGAACAGCACTATCTTGTAATGTAGTTATTTGTCTCTGTGAGGGATTGCTGCCAAGCTTCTGTGAATAGACGTTTTTTGGCCGCCCTCCCTTAAATGAGCAAAACCGCAGAAAATTTATTCCCACAAACCCCAAAACTTCTCTCTGGTATTTTATAACATTAAATCTAATGCACAAAACATGCATACACACGTGCAAAAATTTGCCAGGATTGAAGCTGCCTTTTTGCAACCACTTCTTCCCCAAAACCTCAGAAAATGCTTGAGGGTTAAGTTATGACTTAACTAACTGAAGTATCAGTTTCCTCAAATATTTGGGATTTTTTTGTATTTCTGTAACTGTAAAATAATCATAATTTTGAAAGACAAAATCAAACACTAACTTTAAAAATACTGTGCATATCTTGTGCAGCTATGTTAAGACTATTTCTGAGAGGGAGGAAAAGCAAGAGGAGAGAAGAGTTAAGCCCGACATTTAAGAAGTAGGTAATAGTTCACATTCTGTATTTGGAGTAGGTTTTTTATTAAAAGAAAAGCAAATAAAAATGACTGATTAAATCTTTACAAATCTGCTATATTCCAAAGAATGCCAGGCAGTTGCTTGGAGTGTGTGCCTATGAGTAAGTGTGTGTGTCTGAATGTGTGTGTGATATCTATTTCAACGTACAGGACATATTTCCAGCAACAGCAGGTAGTAGAACTGATGAGTACAAGATGAGAAAAGGCTTTGGTGATGAATGATCAAATTTTCAGAAACATCTCACCTCATTTGATTTGTTCATAAAATCCATTACAAGAATAAATAGTATTTTCTTACCTCAGGCATTCTGCAGTTCTTGGTCACAGGATGATGGTTTTCTGCAGTATCTGAAGTTGGAGGTTTGTTGTTTGTTGTCTTTTGTTAAATAGTATGTCATCTGAAAAAAAATACCCACATTTTTTCTGAAAGAACGTTGTGGCATTGGGAAGTTGACAACATCATCAAGCAGTCAGCAGTGGTGTATAGGTAAGGAATTTATACGAACTTCCTAGCTAGAGTGATCTATTTAATAACCGAGGTTGGGAAAAAAAGGGCATAAGACCTGAAGAAATAATTGTACTGATATAAATTTATCTCCTGTCATTTTCCTCTCTCTGAAAATAAGAGCTTCTTGAATAGCTTGTGCTGTCCATTTCAATTAGCTTTGGTGGGGCTGAGGGGAAGATTTGGAACCACATAAAGGAAAGGGCTCTGCAATTCACAGAGGCTGAACCAGTGTGCAGTTTTCTGCAAATATTGCTATCCCAGAATGTACTGTCTATTGATACTGCCATTGTAGGCTGCTCCTGTTAAAATACTCTTCATCCTTTGTGGAGAAGTAAAGAATATGAATTACCTCCTTTTCATTCTTGTAACTGGCCTCCAACAGTACCTTGAGAGTCCACCTTTCTGCACTGGCTTGTAAGCCAGTTGATAGGGTTTTCTGTCCTTACATACAGCACATTACTGAATGCAGCAGTACTTCTCAGTTCCTGAGCCTTTGGGCAGATTTTCTTAGGGTGATGCACAAGTACATGCCAACCTCTGCAAGGCAAACCCAGGCCCAATGAGAGCTATGGTCTGCACTGCCATCCCCATGTCCCCAGATTCTGTGACATATATCTCAGTGGGTAATGTAGATACAGCCCCAGTGACCAGCATTTGCATTAACTACAGTGCATTAATGATTAGGCTTCATAGAGTCTCACAAAGCTCTGCTGTGCTGCAGTCCAGGTGGTTTCCCTGCAGGTGAAACAGCACCATGGATGACTGCATGGACTTTGTGCCCTGTCTTGGGTTGGCAGATTCTCATGCACTCTCAGAGCTCCCTCCCCAGGCAGATGCTGACCAAGTGTTTTGCTGCTGGTACCCATCACCTTCTGCTCCCTTGCCAAGGATCAGTGATCCCTCCCAGGTTTTGAAGACTGACAACTCTGCCTTACATAAGTGACAAATTCTTCTACAATTTCACAGTCTCCTCAGACTCTCAGCTGCTTTAAAACAAAAATGTCTCCTGTCTCTTTTCCTGTTTGCAGTGAAACACCATTCTAAACCTGTGCTGCCGTCAGGTTTGTGGAGTTTAAACTCTAGAGTAGGTTTTACTGCTTCATTATCTTCTTAGATATTTGTTTAATTCTTTTGACTGCTGAACCATATGTTGTGCAGTAGTCACTGAGATGAGGAGTCAGAAAGAGGTTAAAAGTACACATTAAAAATAAAGTTTTCACAGGTCTCAATGGGAAAAATGCTATTGATCTTTTGTTGGCCATTTGGGCTTTTTATGTGTAGTTCTGCCTAAAACGTCTTCAAGGAAGTGCTTAGAGAATTAAATTTTAGGTCATGAAAGATGTCAAGGCTGAGAACTCAGAAAGAGAAAATCCTTTGTGTTTAAGAGAGATGCATAACTCTTGTACTGGGCTGGTGACCATACAACTTTTCCCTGGTTTTATCAAGGTGCTGAATTTGATGGAGCTGTGTGCTGCTTGGAGAGTGGTGTGCCACAGCTTGGGCCAGGCCTCAGGCCCTTGTAGGAGGAATGACACTGGGGAGGGCCTATAGAGCCAAGGTGGGCTCCTGGAGCAAGTTGGGCACCCCAGGCCACTCAGGTTCCTTGGAGGAGGTGGTGGCAAAGTCCCTGAGCTGATCCTGCCCTTGCAGTTTCAGAGGCTGTGCCCCAGGGTCAGTCTTCTGGCAAGTCCCATGTACCGCTTGTAGGCGATGGGAAAATGTATGCGCCGGGAAGGCTGAACCCTGAGGCTGATGTAGTCACTGTGTTGTCAGAGAGATTAAAAATAGTCAACTGCAGCTTCTGCCATTTGGGTTAAATGTTTTAAATTTTATTGCAAGTAGGTTGACTTAGCATATTCGGACACCAAACTCTCTGTGCTGAAGGAGCTGATTTTCCCTCTCCTCCTTTCTCCTCTTTTTAACTTGCTTTTTGACAGTAGGTTCCAGAAAACACATCTGCTACCCTTGGCAACTAAAGGCACCTTTTTTTTTTCAGATCGATTCTGTACAAATACCAAACAAAATGTATATTATAGTTGCTTGGCTTGGGCTTAGTATAAGATTTGCCTCTTTTTCTGTAAAAACCAAAGGAGAAAAAGGTAGCTTAAGGGGTTTTATACATGTATGTACTTTCCATCTATGTGATATTTTCATATCTAATCGAAGTCTGGTGGCCACCACCTGCTGTCTCTGCTTCTAAAGATATAGTCTGCAAAATGCAATCCAGAGTGAGTGTAACTGCTGTTCGTTTGCCAAATAATCAGAAAGGAATAGACTGCATTTTACCTTGACCTCTCTGGATCTTTGTCAGGCCCAGAGTATGCTCCCTGGCCCAGCAAATGTGATGGGCACTCAAAGCAAGTGACTGCAGTAAGTTGCTTCCTTCATAAACTTTGTCCTTCTTCCCCTCTGGGTCTTGATCTGCCTGTATAAGCATTGACATTTTATCAAGTGCACCCAGCATCTCTCTGAAGGATTCTTTGTCCACTGATCTGTTGGAAGCCCGTCCAGCTGACTGGAGACAGAGGTTACATGGTATGTTTCTGCCCTTTGACTGGACTTTTAGCATCTTTCTTCTGGGATAAATATTTGGGTTTGCAGTTTTGAAAATTGCTTACCACAAATATTTGCCTGAAATTTGCTGGTGTAGGGCATGTTTCTTCAGTAAACACATTTGCCAGCATGTTTTCAGTCAGTAAACACCACAGAGGTGTAAACAGAGTTGAACTGAAAGAATTTCTAATATAAAATAATTTGGAGAAGGCCAGAATTGGCTTTTTGTCTTGTATTTCAGGGAATGCTCTTCAGTTCAAATCTGGATGCGCTCTGTGCAAGCCTGTGCCTTTCAGGGGTGTGAAAAGTGGAGTGTGGTTTTTAGAGTACAAGATGCAGTGATGTGCGTCCACACTTAGAGTAAGCTGGCAGTGTACCTGTGCATGTTATCAACCAATCCATTTAACTTGGCCAGGCACGAGCAATGAATCGTTGTGTTGTGAGGGCCTGCACAACAGACGTTGTGATTAGCCTGTTTCTAGGGGGGCAGAAGGCAAGAACTGAGAGGTCTTGCTGCAGCCTTGGTGGAGGTGGTGCACCACTGGGCAACGAAGAGATGGTGGGACTTGACCTGTTCCTGAGGTAACATGGCCCAAGGGAGGCAGGCAGGCTGAGGAAGGGGAGGTCTGGTCTCCTTCCTGGTGGGGTGGCAGCCCCCAGCTGGGCTAGTGAGAGAAACCACATGTGTTTTGGTATGCATCCTCATGTCCTGCACCCACTGCCTTGAAGTCTTTTCCCGTGTGGTGCTGGGGCGCTTGGTCCTACAAATGTTTTTTCATTCTCTTTTCTTCTGTGTTGGGAGAAGTGCTGCAGAGCTATTAGTTTTTGGAGATGGTTTTGAAGATGACGGGCTGCAGTGAGGCCTGTTCCCTGATGCTGTCTCTTGAGCAGGAATGAGCCCGTACTGGACCATGGGGGGACTGGGTCTATCAAGAGGAGAGTGTGCCCCAGGAGTCAACATGCGCAGTCAGCAGGCTACGGTAAGGGTGGTTTCACATCCCAGTTTTAAAGCTAATTTTCAAGCTCTAGAGGAACAATGGCTTGATAGAAGGGAGATGTCATTATTCTTATTAGCACAGGTAGTTTTAGACTAAATCCTCTGTCCTCACTTCCCCTGAGAGTTTGCTGATTTTCAATTAAGAAATGTTGTGACCCAAGTTGGGTAAAATGTTTATTTTTGGGTAAGGGAAGATCTTCTCTGAATGACATGGCTAGAAACAGGAGCAAGAAGTCTTATTTTCATTCCAGGGCTCCCTGAAGCTTGTCAGGGCTGCTGAAGATAATCAAAACCCCATCTTATTAAAGATCCTTTTCTTCATCAGTATGTTGTCCACTGGCAAAGTGGGAGGCTCAGTCACTGATGCCAGAGCAGACTGAGGGTTCATAGAGAAGCTAATTATATTTTGTGGTTTTTTTTCTTTTTTTTTTTTTTCTTTCAGAAAGTCAGAATAGTTGTGAATAAATTAGGAAAGGGGAGGGTGAGGAGAACTGAGAGTTCATTAATATTCATATTTAGCCACAAGTACACAGAAAAGGTGACAAGGATCTGGCTCCCTGGAAACCTATGCACCTTGGCAGTAGATGGAAAATTGCATTTAATTATAGCTACCTTTAGCTCTGCACCTAATGAGCATGTTTGAAGCCATGCAGGGTTGCTGTATACTAAAGGAAGATCCCAGCTTCAACAGAAAATGAAAACCTTTCCTCCTTCTTCCTTGCTCTGCTGAATTTAAAATAATTCTGCCAAGGCCCAGGAGACCAAGTGGACTTTTATTCTTGATTTTCCAGAGATTATAATGGAAAATCATCCGGCAAAAAAACACAAATTGAATAAGACGGTCGGTAGGAGGGAACAAGCAAGTTTTAATAGCAAGGAAAAGAATGGAGACTTATTCCATTCTCACTTTTCCTAGCGAGTGCTGCTGGAGTCTTAAGGTCTCTTTTTTGTCTCTCATTTCCTGTTGATTTTTTTTTATTTTTTAATAGCTTTCAGCATTTTCTTCTTTATTTCATTTTCGGGGAGACTGCAATCTGCGAGATTGCTACCTTGCAGCTGGGGAAGAGAGGAGCCAAGGAGATTTGTTTCACACACATCGCTTAGGGTTGCTTCAGTACGTTGGTTCCCACAGCAGCTTTAAAGCCATGAAGTCAAATCCTTCTCTAGCACAGCAGTGCAGGCAGAGATTGAAGCCAAGGGACATCCTCCACACCAATTTATGTGAGTTTGGAAAAAGCAGAATGTGGTCTGCATGTGGCCTTTCAACTAGCAAAATTCTCATTGCTGGAATAGGTCTTGAACAAAACATTTGAAGCTGCTTTTAACCTTACAGCAAGGAACTGATGTTTGTAGTGCATGCCCAGCAGAAATTACTTTCATTTCAGTGGCTGAAATAAGGAAGCAACTATTGTGATATACTCTTTGTATTTTTAACATGTATTATGTTTTAAAGCATTTATATTTTTTGGGCTGCTTCTGACCTTCACCACTGCTGAGGGCAGACAGAGCAAATCTGGTGATCGGTGATGATGTTGGTCTGCTTACAGCCTGATCTGTGAAAGCCTGCTCAGCCAAGGCTCGTCCTCTGAGCTGCTCCCACTTTGGGGCACAGGGGGAAGACGCCGCCAAGGAAGAGCCATGTGCAGAGCCGGGAGCCCAGGGTGAACCCAAGCAGTGCAGCACCAAGCTGCAAGGTGATAGTCACAACCTGGCCCTGAATCTCTTGAGTTTTATCTATCAGCTTCCAATTAGTCTTCTTCTTTTTTTTTATTCCTCTGAAAATGCCACTATGTTTGCTTTTTTTCTGGCTATGTCCCCATGAAATTTTGGTAAATCTTAAGTGAAACAGAAAACCCTGCAGGTCTTGCTCATCTTCAGGTCTATGTATGGAAAGACCTTGCTAACAGTTCATGTTTCTTAAATATCTCCCTGCTCCCAGCAGACAGATAACACGGATGCTTGAGAAATTTCTGATATAAATCTCTTATGGACACATAGCAGTTACCACATCACATGTTTTCTCCCTCCCGCTCCTTTGGTATGCATTTTGTGATTTGTTGGTTTGCAGAAACTACTCTCAGCTGCAGAACCCATCCACGCCTTTTAATTTCTTTCCTTACCAGGGATGTATTCTTCTGCTCCTACTGTTTTTGTATTCATTGGCTTTACTAGCAGCATTACAGTCTGCTTTGGGTGATTTAGAACAGGACAAATAGAAAGGCACAGATATTACACCCTGACAAATAAGCAAGACTAGATATGGCTCAAAAATGTTTTAAAACATTTTAAAGCCTTATTCACATGCGATTTATGTAGCTGACTACTGGGCAAACATAAATCCCTAAATCCTTTTTCTTTATTTTGATCAGCATTGCTTTGTTTTTCTTCTGCTTTTCTTGTCAGCTCATTTCTAAAGAGCAGTAGGTACCAGCACGCTTTCAAAAATCCCGTTGTTTTTCTTTTTAGACACCCGCATGGCACAGCAAAGTTTTATCTCATTTGCCACTTATTTTGTGATCAAAAATAGACTTTAATAATGATGAAGAAGGAAACCTCTATGCATGTCTGTCTGTAAAGGCACAGTGAGCACCCGTGGTTGGATGCTGCTGTCTCTGTGCTATCTTCTATTTTTCAGAGTCCAGCCCCTCACCAAGCTGTCAACTGAGCAGAGGGGATGCAGAGTGACAGGCATTTCTGAGCTGACTTCAGGATGTGCCAGAGCCCTAGAGTGAGTCGTGATGTGTGACAGACATGCAGCATTGTAGCCTACATGTGGAGCTTCAAATGCTGTGGGATGCCTCTCTTTTGGAAAAATAGCTGGAGAGGGGCAGCCCAGGAGCTGGCTGTCCTGCTGGCTGGTGCTGCAGGGAAGAGGACACTGCTGAAGACAATACAGCCTGGGCTGGAGAGAGTCATGGAAGAATTTTCTTTGAATTCTTCTCAGCTTTTCAGATGTAAGGTCGTTGTGAGATCTTGCGATGCATGGTGTGCATCACTGCAGCTTGCTTCAGGAAAATGAGAAGGAGCATCTTCTGCCAGCTACCTGGCTTGCCAGCAACTGGTCTGAGGAAGTGCAGGAAAAACAAAAATTACTGTGTGTATAAATGTGTTTCTTCCACACTCTTTTTAAAAAAAAAAAAAAAATGTGGGTAAAATTAAAATTTTGAATAATGCCCAAGACCAGATGAAGCAATTGAGCCTTAAGAGAAAGTATTTGAACTCTGAGGGGCTGCTGCTGCACTTCAGTAAAGGTGCCTGAGGAATCCGTGTGCTTTCTACAGCCTGAGTTGTCTTGTCCCAGCAGATCTGCCCCTAGGAAACATCTTCCCTTCCAAGGGCCATGGTGCTGCAGAACAGGGGTTGTCTGCCTCACCACACTGTAGCAAATCTTGCCTGCGCCTTGGGGAAAGGGGCCTCAGTGGATTAGAACCTATCCTGAGACACTTCAGCAATATTTCCAGTCAAAACATTTTGATTTTCAGTGAAATATGTCAGAAATATTGGCTTTCGGGCTTTCAATAAAGTGTGTGGCAAAAATATTTTTATTTTGAATTTCTTTTTTCCCCTTTGAAGATTCTTCAGTTTTGTGGGGGAGGGAATAGGCTTAGTGTTGTCAGTGACAAAATTTTCTGTCAAGAAATCCGTTCATCTTCATGGAAAAAATGTAAATGAGCATGGGGAAGAAAAACCACGTTTCTCTGTGGAGAGGAGAGGGTGAAGGAAGGTCTGAATCCTGGACCTACTGTTTTGTTTTCGACTCTGAAAGGCCTTATGTTGCCATGATTGTCAGAAAGTAGTGGATTGTCCTCTGCCCTAGAGAACAGGATGCACCCCCCAAACGTGAGTCTGTGTGAAAAAAACACAACACTATTTTGGGAGCTGGGGCACTCTCTGGTTTTGAGCCTTACAGCTTATATTTTCAAACTCCTCAAGACACTCACAGCTGGAACATTATGAAAAATAAATACAAAGAGATTTCTAATAGAACAGCCTGAGTTGCTAAAAGTGGCTTCACCAGCTCTGCACAGAGATTTGTGAAGCAGAGCTCTCCTGTGGCAACTGCAACGCACCCATTCCTGCTGTCATTGGTATGATTTTTGTGCATTTCAAAAGAAATGCATTTCCTTTGTGTTAACTGTCACTCAGGGCAGCGCAATTAAGCTCCAGCACTGAAACGATAAGGTGAATTTAGATTGTGGCTACAAGGTGATTCCCACTGACTGATCCCAAATCGCTGTGTAAAAGCCTGTAGGAGTACGTAGGGAGGTGCCCCTGCAACAGTGCAGATAGAGTATCAGCCTGCATCAGGCATGGGAATAGCTGTACGTACAGAATGTATTCAGCCCTCAGGCACATATCCATATGTTTGGACGCTGGTGGGTGTTTTTTAAAGTTACTGTTTTAAAAATATCTGCACAGGTGGCCAGCAAGCGCTTGTTAGAAGGCACAGCGTGAGCACTGAGGCAATCTGACCGCTCGTGGGTGAGGAATAGAAGGAGAAGGAGTGCTGGGTGTCCCATCTTTTCTAGATAAGTCCTATTAGCCTTAAGAAAGGGCTAGTTTTTTCTAGTTAGCTTTGGGGCAGGGTGCATGGCTGTGTGGCTGCTGACAGCAGGCTCCTGTTTCAGGGAAAGCAGAAACCTCACTGGACAGAGCCACATTAGGAGGACAGCCTCAGTTTTGATTGTACGTTTTTGTACAAACCATATTTTATGCCTGGGTGAAAATTTTATTTTCTTAGTCATCCAAAGGAAGTATAAAGAGGGCATAAGGCAAGGGGACAAGGGATCATTTGGTATATCTTTTCTGGGTAATGGAAATATATTGAGGCTAGAGCATGCTGTTACAGAACAGCTCTGTGACGAGCAGTGGGATGGACTTGCACAGCCCCAGAGGTCAGTTTGCAAAGGCCACAGGCTCCCCAGGGAGGTGCAGTCCCACACCACTTCCTTCCAGGACGATGGGATGATGCGAGCTTTCCCCTGCAGCCTGCCAGCTTCTCTGGGTTTGATTTCCTCCCTCTGCCTCGCAGCCTCAGGAGCATCCCCTCCCAGAGCACTGGCTCGTTGTTAGGGCAGCCACTCAAAGGACAGCAGATGCTGCTGGTGCTTACTTGGAAACAGCTTTACTGAAATGATTTTGAAGCCTTTTCTAGGTCTAAGCACAGAATGAAGTAACTACCAGACAAAGGTGGATCACTAGTTTGAAAGTATCTTTTCCTGGATAAAATTAGTTCTGAGCAACCTTTTCTGCTACAGCAGTGAAGAGCTGAGGGAGACCTGTCTTTCACTTGTGGACAGCTGCTGTGAATAAAAGTCAAAAAGCTTGGTCTATTGAAACCATCCCATACCATCTCCAGCAAGTACACTCTCCTCACAACTTTTTCTTGCAGCTACAAGATTCCTGCCAGTGTTAACCAAGGAAAACAATCCTAACGTAGCTTTGCTGGCTCATTAGCTGTGTGTCTGTAAGGGCACGAGTGACGTACGAGAGAAGGTAATTAAAACAGCTATTGCTGCAAGGAGTGAATGAATACTGGTGGCCATATAGGGTGGGAGTGGGACTCAGGCAGTGTTAATATTGAGCTATAACAGGGAGCTGTGGATGCCCAAGCCAAGCATTAGCAACAGGCCTCCCATATGTTGAGGGAGTTGTCAGCTGGTGAAGCCGGAAAAACAGAGTGGGACCAAGAATTTGCCTCAAAACAGCTCATATCCCTCTCCGGTCCTCTCAGTCGAGCTGACCTGCGCCAAGCACATCTGTGCATTGTGAGAGGAGAGCTGCACAGGCTGTGGTGTTTTAACCTGAAGCTATTCAGGAGCTGGTCTGGTCTGCGCTCTGCTGTAACGACAGCAATTGTCTATCACAATTTGCTTCAAATATAATTGAAACTCAAGGCAAATGAGTGTGACTATGCTGATACTATCAACATGACTACAGAAAGGTTAAAAAGACAGTAACATACAAACTGGCTTTCCTTTGGGAAGCTGTGGTGCTCCACCTGGAACCTGAGGAATCACTGAGTGATGCCTGGGGTCCTTCATCTGCAGCCTCGCCTGGCTGCCGCTATGGGACATATGTGGGTGGCTTCTATGTGGGCTGTATGAGGCAGAGCAGTTCCCCTTGGAAGGGACCTCATGCTATTATCTGTAATATATGTGGGTGGTCTGCAATAATCATTATTGAAACAGCACCTTATGCAGGCTTGCACATTCACCTGCGCCCATCGTGGCCCGTGTGTCATTTTTCCATCCTGTGTTTTGGATTGTTTTGGGAATACCTTTCCTCACGGGTGTGACTCATTCTCAATTTTGCCATCTCTGAGTGATGTTTACACCGTGCTGCAGTGAGAAGCCCCTTAAATCTTCACAGGCTCTCAGGCACGTGTGCAGACAGTCCGGCATTATCAAACTCCATTGTGCCGATGTTCACATTTCTTCTCATTAGCGATGTGCAACGTAAAAGGCTCGCCTTGAGTTTCTTGAAGACGGCAGTAATGAAGCTCTGAAGAAATAGTCAGGGGACTGGAGCTAATTAAAATGCAGCAGGGTGTAGAAGTAAAGGTAGCAGCAGCTCGCTATGCCATGTCTCTGGCAATCAGCAGTCCCTAGTTTACCCACACTAATTGACAGGAGACGCAGCGCTACTGAGTGTGCACACAGCTAGCGTTAATGGAGTCAGCACACGCTGCTCTTCCTGCCTGACTTGTCTCATTATCGACCTTGAACTGGCAAAGGTCACTCGATGGTGCTGCTTTCATCAGGATGACAGGTGTCTGAAGATCTTTTCTTTGTAGTATAATAATTTGGCAGTTGTCTTATCCTGTACGTGAATTAGTGGTCTGATCCTGAAGATATGATGGATAAAAAAGACTGGCTCGCCATGGTGAGGAGCCGGGCTGCTGCGCATTGGGAAAAATAACAGGTACTGAAAGTCCTGGAGGATGGAAACAAAACTACATTGTGCATTTCCCCTCAGAGCCGATAGAGCCTGAGGAAACAAATAGGCAAATTTTCACAAGTGGAAATGCGATCGGCCCACTGTTAAAAATCGGCAGCTTGTTTGAGCTGATTATGAGCACCAGGTGCACCGCTGGCACTCAGCAAACATCTAATAACAATAATAGCAATGGCTGGGGCACCTGACACCTGCAGCAAGCCACGAGTGACAGCGTTCTTGGGGAAACGTCTCATCTGAAGGCAGCGCTGTCTCCGGGAGATGCATCATTACCACACGCTGCACCGGGCTGCAGCTCGCATGTCCTCCTTTTTTCACTCCTCTGGTACAGATGGCCTCAGCAAAGACAGTGGAAGCTGACAGAAACAATTCTGCCATCCCCCTCTTCAAATCTGCAAACCCAGCATTTTAGAGCATTTTTAACAAATCCTGTGGCTTTTCCAAAAGATGGCCAGCAGCTTCCTTGTCCTGGGAGCCCTCTACTTGGAAGAACATGCTGGCTTGCATCTCCTTTCCCCTCCCACCTTCATCTGAACAAGATGTGTGTACAGGCGCTGCCATTCAGCAGTTTGTTTGTGGGCACAAAATAGGGCAAATGGGGGCCTAGGGCTAGAGGAGTCTGTATTGCCTTGTAGCGCAGATAGGAAGGGTCTCAATGCTGAAGAGACGAGGGGAAAGTCTGGTGGGTTCTGAGGAGATCTCAAGGCTTGTGAGATAGACGGTGTTAGTCTTAGTTAAATTAGGGAGGGAAATGTTCAAGCAGAAAGTCAGTGGGAGCCCAGACATGCAAAGCAGCACCTGCAGAGGGGCTGTTTCAAGGAGGCTCCTGCTCCTTGCAGTGGTGTGGGAGGCCCAGGACCTGCTCTGGCCCTGCCGAGGGCAAGGGGAGATGCTGATCTCTGGCCTGCGGTACCTGCCTGGGGAAGATGGGGTGGCTGCAACTCTGTCCAGAGCTGGGAAGCAGAGAGATGAACTGAGCACAGCTTCTGCTTCATCCACCTGCTGTATCTCAGGATCTTTTTGCAATATCCATCTCTGAAAGCAACAGCTCTTTGATGGCATAATTGCCAGAATATTTCTTTACTTATCTGTGATTATAGGGAAACTAAAGTATTGTCTGGGGAACAAAAGAACTCTAACTTTCAAACGATTTATAGCAGTGATCTTTTTAAGGATGTTTGAAAAAAATACTGAAATAAAGTGCATCTGTGATGGATGCAGTCCTGCTGCAAAGGTAGAAAAGCAGACGCCTTCTACCAGGGCAAGCCTGAGGTGACAGATAGGATCATTCTTTAAATGGATAAAAAATTTTGTTATTGACCCTTCCCAGTCTGGCCAGCTTTCTCAACTGCCTCTGGGGTGACCACCAAGTGTAGAGGATGCTCCTGGTCTCTCATCCTTCCAGCACCCTGCACTGGTGCAGCGGAAAGCCCTGGGCTTCCCACCACCCCTGGCACATGAAGGAGCTCTTTGCCCCCTGCCCTCAGTGCTGTGTCCTCTCTGTCATGTCAGGATGCTGTCTCCTTCAGGGACATGAGAGCAAGCCTCCACCTTTGTGCTGGGTTGTGAAAGCAATTGTAAAATAAATGCCAGAAAAAAAATGTTACCTAAGTGCTTCCTGAGATCGATAAAGCATGCAAGCATGGGCTCCTGCTGTTCAGGGCCACAGCAGCTTCTGACCTCAAGCCGGGAGGAGCATGTCAGGGCTATGCTAAGTGACAGCTGGTAGAAATCCTACATTAATGCAACAGGTAGAGCACGTGCATTTGTACCCAGTGGTCACAGGTTCAGGTTCCGGCTGCAGGGGTACTCGTCTGAAGGAGCATTACGTGAGAAAAGTCGTGAAAAGGAAACTCTAGGAATTAAGGTTTTATGGTTGGGTTAACTCCTTCCAACACTGGGTCATTTCTCATTTCACAGAAGAGGATCTATCTCATTTATTTTTTCCCAGCAAGAAGATAATCAATAGTGGAAGTGGTAGAAAATGAGGACAGTGACCATTTCTCTCTTGCTGGGGAAAAGAGATGCTTCCATCCAATCTGAAGGCAAATGAGATGGATTCATGGATCATTTCTTCTTGAAATGAAAAACGCGGCTTAATGCTGCTGCAACAAATAGCACAGTGGGACAAGAATTTCTTCTTCCTACCAGTGGAATGGGTGGTATGAGGAGCAATCATATGCAAGCAGAAGGTATAACATGACAACTATGGAACATGCGTGGTTGTATTAGCCTCTTGGACCAACCTCAGTTCCTATTGACTCCCAGGTTACCTCTTATCTTACAAAGAAAAAAAAAAGTTAAGAAGTGCTACATGAGTAATTTAGCCGCTTCCTTGTTGTCTTTGCTGAGAGGAATCAGGTAGGTCCCAAGCTCTCCACAGTATAGGAATTTGCAGTATTCCAGAATTAAGGGTCTAGAAGTTTCTACAGATGAAAATATTTGATCTAAAATGAAGGCACCTGGGAATAATTCTGTCTCACAAAAAGAAGTGCTTGTGTTAAGAACATTTGTATCAGTCATTTGAGATCTGAAGTGTTTTGTTCCTGTCCTTTCTGTGTGTGTACGTGCAGGTAGGGAAACTTGGATTGACAAGCAAAGTGGCCTCTGACAGGACAGCTTTCCTGAAGAGTGTTGGGTGAAATCTGATGCAGTGCATCGTCACTGAGGACAGAGGAACAAGACTCACGAGCTGTTAAGCAGCTTGTGCAAAATGAAGAAGAGCTTCTGGGAAACACAAATGCAGCAGCTCTCCCACTGAAGCAGGTGCAAATTTCAAGCAGAAGCTGATTTTAACGCTTAGATGATACTGAGTTTAAAGCTGTTCTGTGCCCCTCTTGGGTTTTGCTTTGAGGATTGGGACTTGGGAAGAGGGAGAGTATAGTAGGAGGTGGCAGAGGAAAGGGTGACTTGCTGAGAGCACAGAACTTGGAATCTACAAAGGGAAATGGAGTGCATTTTTTCTTGACATCCAGCTAGTGTGCTGCATTAATGCCACAGAGACCTGAGCTGAGAGAAGCCTTTTGACTCCTACATAAGCTCCCAAGAAACATGGGAAAGTAGACAAAGAGGGTATGTTTGGAGAACGCAAAGAAATCTTTTCTCCTTTCTGGCTTGCAGTTCTCTGGGAAAATGACTCTTCTGTGTCAATATAGGGTGGACTGGTCACTCCTGTGCTAGAATTTTCTCCAGAACAGGTTCCTTGGGAAGATGCAGGATCTGGCAGATGCTTCTCTTTGGCCTGTGTTATATGGAAAGTCAGACCACATAAGAATCCAGGTTCCTTCTGGCTTAACTATGTTAACTGTTGTCCCTTCAGCTGTTCAAACAGGGAAATAGGTTGGTGTAACCTTTGTCCCCATGTGCTGTCTCCCCTAGTGATCCTGATGTTTTCCCTCTTGTGGTTACCTCTGTGGGTGTTGCCCTTGGCTGAATGCTCTGAGTCACACAGCTTTTGCATAGCATCTGTCTCTTAGTAGAGGCAAGAAATTTGTTGCCCTATTTTGGAGTGCAAATTGCAGAGAACTACTCCAGACAGGCTAAGACGAGTGTCTCAAAACCAGACTCAGTGAAAAAAAAATGGGAAGAGATTAAAAAAATGCAGAAGGAAGTAAATTGGCATTAAAACTCTTTGTAGGTCTCCGGATGCCTGGAGGAGGCCAGGTGTCTCAAGGTTATAGTTCAGACAGTGCTCCCATTTTTTTTAGCTTGTCTTTTAGCAGGTAAGGCCTTTTGCTTTATAGGTACTCTTACTTCCAGATAACACAATATCAATGAAAAATTTTGCTCAGAAAGCCTGTCACTTCTGTCTCACAACTACTTCAGTATGGCCAGATGTGGTCTTCTGCTATCATGCTAGTCACGGAGTTATTAGCCGTGAACATCCAGGAAATGACGTTTGTCCACGCGCACTGCCTTGGAAGGTGAATCAATCTCTGTCTTTTTGACCACTTAGAAAGGCAGCTAGCATTACTCTAGAAAGATTATTCTTTTTCCAGCTCTGTCCTGAACCCTACCTACTCTAGCAAATCTTGATTATGTAGTCCATCTGTTTTACACTGACTTGGAGCAGCACGGGTGTTTGTCTGAATTTTCACACTGTCCTTCAAGAGAAATGGTTCTGTCTTCACACTCCCTTGCTAGGCAAGGAACCATCTCTTGACTTCTAGTCATTGCTTGAATATTCCCTTATGCTCAGAGATTGTTGTCAATGTGTCTCACTAGTTCTATTCATATCATTTTTGATTCCACTACTGGAAACACCTAAGTCCTGAAAAATAATTTATTTTCTAATCTGAAAAGATTGGAGAAAAATATGCCGAAAGAAGGATGATGAGTACCTTTCCCACAGGTTGTCTGTTTTGGTTTCGGGTGCTGTGTTAATCACCATCAACACACCACAACAAAAATGTTTACTACAGCAGAAGACTATGAATTTTGTGAAAAAGTATTTTTATAAAACCCTGTGCCTTACTTTAATCTGAGATTTTTGTCTAATATGCATAGCAGCAGCTATGTCATAGGAAAGACAAAGAATGTATAAGGAAAAAATAAATAAAAGGAGATAGAGAAAGCAACTTGCAATGTGCTTCAGTGGTGTTTATGCTGGTTTGAGCTGTGCTCAGCTCCAGAAGCATTGCTGCTGGTGCACTGTAGCAGTCAAGGGAGAAGGCAAAGCCATGATGGAGACCAGGCTGCAGCAGGAAAAGTGATAAGGAAATATTTTTCTGGGAACTCCACATGCAGAAACACCACTGAATTTTTCTCAGCGTGTGGTGCTTTTTTTTCTTGTCATCCCTTAGACTTAACCAGGAGAGAAAACATTAATGTTAGAAGCTCAGAGAAGGTACTCGCCTGACTCTGTGCAAACCTGAATTCAGAAGATGCCAAGACAGCTTTGCAAATCGAAAGCATTTAGGTATTCTTATCTTCAGATAAGAATTGAGTCTTCTTCTCTATCTGCCCATTGCTGCTTAGAAACTTATACCAAGAAGGTCGTTTTAGTGTTTTTTTCTTTTTTTTTACCATTCCTTTTACAAGAAGTGTAAAAAGTCTGCCCACAGCATAGAGCTGGGCCCAATGTCTGAGAGTCAAAGCGAATCATTCAGTTTCAAAATAAAAGGGTTTCTTTTTTTGCCTATTTTTTTCAGTGCTTCTTACACGCTGCTGGTACTAGATGCAGAAGGATGGAAATAGTGGGAGAAAAATGACATCTCTGGGAAGCACTTCTTGGCTAAGTATAAAGTGCCAGGAAAATATACTTGTGAGATTATATCCTGGGGACTTTGTACCCTTAATCTATTTAAATTACAGAAGAATGCTGAGACTTTGAGGGAGCTCATTGTGTCTCAGCCTATGAATTTCTCATATTCCCACTGCTACCAATAATCACATATGGAGGGAGTAGTTCTATTACAAGTGCAGTCTGATCTGAAGTTCATATCTGGGCTTCATCGTTCATTTGCAAAACAGCAGCCTGAGGCATCTTCCCTGCTTTCCTGAAAGATGCCTGCAATGACTTCCCTTTTTCTTTTCAACAGGGAAAAGAAGCAGAGAGGAGGAAAAGATAAGGGTAGAGATGTTTCGTTTCTTTCCATTACCCAGTGGAAAACATTTGTATTTAGAAGTTTGGCTCTTTTCCCTCTTTTCTTGTAGGGGGAGCTACCAGGAAGGGAAGGGAGAGAGACTTGTTCTTGTTCAGTCTGGTCTATGTCCTATGGAAATGTGTGACTGGATTAACTCTTCCCGACTATAAGCAAAGTAGAAAGCCAGCTGCTTTCATTTCCAGCCAGTCAGCCTGGCCACAGTTCAGTTCCAACAGAAATACATCTTGTTATAAGGGAAATTAACCAGAAAATACTGACTGTGTTAAAAATATTGCAGATAGAGTACAAAACAGCCCTTTTTATAGTGACTATCTATTCCAACATGGTGTAGCGATTTCTTTGTCATTGTGGCAGACCCCAAATGGCATCTTCCTTTAAACCAGAGAGCTCATGGCTTGACCTTTTGAACTGGGGTGGTCCAGCAAAGAGCCATCACAGCTACTGTGTGCCCTTGCCTCTATGGGTTTTACTGTGTGCTTGGTTAGGTTTTAATTTGTTCCTGTCCATCAGGAGTTACAGCAATCGGGAGGAAGAAAGTCATGTCACAAGAGTTGCTTTCTTGAAGCACTTTCTGCAGTTAGTGAAAACTGAGGGTAGATTTGTGTCTCCAAGATCCAGTCGTAGAGAAGGTACTGTGTAGCATCCAGTTCTGCAGTCACAACTGTTACGTTATCTTCCTCTGTCTTTGCTAGGCCCTCTCATTGATTCCCGAGAGCCTATTGTCTTTTACACATTCAGCACAAATAATGATGATAGCACTAACCTTAAGGTAAAGAAGAGGACTGCTCGTGACATAGTACAAGAGACAGAGAAAGGCAGAGAGGCAAAGAATGGTTTTGCCGTTGCCATTGGTGCATTTGTGGTGCACTCTGTCATTGTCGTGAAAACTTGAGAGTCTCACTACTGTGTTTAGGCAAGTCTGCAGAGACAAACACACTAACTCTGAGCAGAGCAGCTCTTCCCATTTATTCTCTATACGGGATGGTTTAGGCAGAAAAGCCAGAGAGGACAGGTTTTAGGGATAATTTGTTTCAGTGCCCAGCTAGAGCTAACCCAGCCCCTGCCTTCAGACCAGTTGGACTTGTGTGGGGCTGGATGCCCAGCTCCTTGACTCCTCATGGCTCTGTCTCTCTGGGCTGCTGAAGGCTTCTTGACTCAGGCCAGCTGGGGTCCCTTCTGAGAGCTGTTCCTCCTTCTCCTCCCGCGCAGAGGAGTCATCAGTACATGTCCTGAGGTGAGTGAGATATCGCTGGGGTGCGCCTCAGATTTCAACTTCACTCCTGTGCTGTGAATGCAATTTGTTTTCTGGAGAAGGCTTTGGAAAGTAGATCAGATCATCCCTTAAAAAGAGGTATTATAAGGCTAAAAGAGTTCCAGCAGGAAAGATAGTAACATCACTCAGCAAAAAAAGATCTTTACCAGACTCTCAATTACAACTGTGCAGCTTCACTAAAAGCAACAGAGCAGTGCAGGCATAAGAAATGGACAGTGCTGCCCATTTAACTTTTGAAACTGGCAGAAACGGAGGCAAAGATTTGCAGTTGTGGATATAATGTGTCAGGGGTTTGGATTAGACACCTTCCTCTTTTCCATTGGGATGCTAAGGCATCTGGTCATGACTTTCTTATGCTCACTGATAATTCACCTGAAAAAAAAAACCAAAGATCCAGACAGTGTCAGAGCTACTGTGAGCTGGATGGAGCCAGGCAGAAATTCTGCTCCTTTATCTTAACCTTTATCCATTTGGGGACTTTGCTCTTTGAAGAAGAATATCTTGCTTTTCCACTTGCTATATGCTGATAAAGCTATGAATTGATTCCTTTGCTCTGAATTTTCTACAGTCTGTTCTTTTAAAGATCATCTTTCTTCTTTCCCTTCTGCTCCCACTTCCCCCAGGTCCTCTGGCCGTGATGAAATGACATCAGGCATGACCCAGGAAGAAAGGAAAAGTGTTGAAATGTACGTGTGCTTTGTGGCTTTCCTGTGCTTTCATTTGGTGCTGAACTCTCCATGCAAGAAGAGAATTAAAATGACATGAAATTTAATTTTTTTTCCTCCTCAAAGTTTCTCTTTCTGAACTTCACAAAACAACTTCAATTTTTTTGCTGGAGTTGTCTCCCTCAGGACAAAGCCTATGGGCTGTACAGGATTGAATGTTGCAGAACTGCAGCATGCGTTGAAAATCATCCTAGCACACACTTGGGGGCAGTTGTGTTTTTTCTGCGATTCAGTCAAGCAGCTCTCTAAACTAGGAATCATTATATTTGATTCTAATGGCTAACATGATGGCTAACGTGACAATTTGGGTGACAGTTACCTCTTGCTGCCTCGTGTGAATGCTAGTTACCGTACATGCTTGCCTGCAAGAGCAATTGCCTATTTTTTCCCTCTGGTGTTCGCGTACAGCTGTCAGAGACAGAGAAACAACTTCATTGTAAAAAAATGTGTAAACAGTTTGAATGTGGTGAAAGTGCTTATGGTTTTGTGTGAGCTGAAAACAATACCAACCCATGACTCAAAACAAAAGACCCAATCCTAATTCAAAGCATGCGTGTTTGCTAATAGCAAAAACTGAAAATCATCAAATGAAAAAAATAAAAATAAACAGAGGCCCAAAAGGATCTCGGAAGAGGCAAAGGGAGCAGAAAATCAACCAGAGGAGACTTGCTTGCACCAGGCTCTTTTTGCTGCCCAGCTTTGCTGGCAGTGGCAGCCCTGGGAACTGATGCCTGGTTACGGCTGAGGTTAGCTCCCTGCTGGCAGTCGCGGGGCTGTCCCCTCCACAGTAGGAATAGCAATGGCAGAAAACTTTAGGGGTAAGCACTAGCATTAGGCAAGTGCTGCTCCCGGCCACCTGCCTGCAGCTGGTGCTTCATGAGGCAAGGAGCTACCCTGGGTGCCACAGGAAAGGTTCCTATGTCCAATCACCCCTCCTTCTACTTTCCCAAATTCAGTACAGGCACAAGGGGTTACAAACTAGCAAAAAGCATCATCCCCTTGTGCCTGTGCCTGATCTGCTCAAGCTAATTCATTTTTTGGCTCATTGCATTTTCTGCCCCATTGCTAATTGCCTCTTGGGCTCTACTCATTGCCAGGGTTTTCTATGACCGTCAAAACAACGATAAACAAATGAGCGAAGTAAAAAGTAAGCCTTCTTCAAGAGCCTTCCCCCAGCCCTTCACCTGTGTTAGTATTCCAACTGCACCCAACAGGTAGGCGTCTGCGCTCATGTTATCTGTATTAATTAGACTGTAATACCCTTGGCACAAGACAAGGACAGGGACGCAGAAGAGTCTCTCCTGCAGCTCTCTGATAATTTATACCAACAGAAAGACTGCTGCAATGTCTTTCTCTAGTGCCACGTGTACCAATAGTGATGCATAAATAAGATTAATTTTTATTAGGAGCTTTCCCTTCGTTCCCATTAATTAGCCCCTTCCCCACAATATCTGAGCCCTACATGGTATTTAATGAATGCTTCACAGCGAACTTCAGAGGCAGAATTTCTATTATCCCCAGCCAGACCAGTGTGTTGCCCATGGTGATGGGAGAAGTCTCTGATGGAAAGAAACATGAACTCAAGTTTCTCAAGATCTACATTAGTGCTCTAACCACTGGATCCTCCTGCCTAGCAGCTACTTCAGAGTGTTTATTACTCCCTCACTCTGCACACCCGTATCTTATGCTGAATTTACCTAAATCCTTCGGATATAAAGTCTAATGGTTGAAATAATCTGTCCTCCATATTAGGGTTCTTACTATTGCAACATCAACATTTCTTACAATCAGAGGGAAAAGGAAGAGAAACATGGCTGAATTAAGGGATACGCTTGCCATGTTTTTCGTTATGGGTGGTTATTAATGAAATCACTTTAGTAGCAGAGGCACTGCAGTTATTTAAGCCTGAGGTAGACTAAATCCAAGGCTTAACCTTGGGCCTTGCTTGACCAGACTTTGGTGGGTCTTCATCCCGTGTTCGTGCTACCGTAACAGCAGGGCAGATTTCATTTGGCAGCCATTAGTACTTTGGTAATCAAAGCTTCCACCATCTTGCATCCCAAGCCAGATGAGGGAGGGTGCGGGATCCATGCGATCCCAAGAACAGCAGAGGGGCAGCCAGGGGGTGGCAGGTAGCAGGTGCAGGGTGCACTGGGGCTTTGGGACTCTGAGCAGGAGACCCCAGGTTTAGCCCTCGAGGTTGGTTCAGAGCAGGGCTTTTTGTCCCAGCTGCTCTTGTTGTGCTGTTAACATTGTGCCTGGAGCCACTCTGGGAACTCACACCATTGCCAAGGTCTTCACTTTGCTGCATTCTTCTGGTTAATAGAAATATTTAGCTGAAGCACGAAGGCATTGTATTTCCAAAAGGAAAACACACAGAAAAAGGTCCGATCTTTTTTTTTCTTTGGGCCTGATTGTCTCTGCTTGTTTATGGCTGCCACTAATTTGCTCGTTTGCTTGCTGGAAAATAGCTAATTAAAACCCACTTCAGCTAACAAGCTGACTGGGACCATGCAAATGTCACTCTCTGCTGTCTGCTATTTTCGTTTATACTTTACATTATTAGTGTTGTTTTTCCTCCCTCCATAGTAATAAACGCAAGGATAGATTTAGTACCCTCTTCACAGGTGTGTGCTTGTACATCAGCACATCATCCCGAGAAAAGTGCTGCTGTTTTACTGCACTTCAGTACTTGGAGTGTTATTACCCCTGACAGTTAATGGTTTCAGACTACACTGCTTGTTAGCACTAGATTCTGAACAGCTTCATCTATCTTTTTGTTTTTACACTGACTGGTCACATTAAGTATATGTGTCTGAGCTATTAGTCCCGTCTGTTCATTGCATGCATTTCATTTGGTGCGTTTTTTCGCTAAAATTAGTATGTATTGTCATCCATATACTTCAACACATCGACTTTTGTTATAATTATGCTGTCATCATTTTGCTTCCACACACTTGCTAATTTATTGTAGCTAAATTAGACCTAATATTAGCAATTTTGCAGCTGTTCCCATAGACCACGCTCAGCCATATATTTGTACATTGTTTGGTAATTGGATTTGAGGGCTCAGGAACGGACTATGGGACTCTTTAGAAACAAGGGAAAGATTTGAGGAAATGGGAGAAAAATAAAAAATACGTGCCCCAGAAGAGGCTTCAGGGGTGAATTTCTTGAGCCAGCTTAGAAGGTTTTCACACAGCCAAACAAATCAGAGAGTTAGTGTACCAGATCACAAACTTCCAAAAAGGCATGTCGCATTCAGGCAGGGGATTAGTCATTTCCCCATGAATATGCTTTTTAATTTAACTGAGACCAGACCATGAAAAATCCCTGGGGATTTTTGGAGGGTCTTGGGAAATGGTTTTTAATGCAGTACATTAGAAATCTCCAGGAAAGGATCTTGTTCTCAGGGAAGGTTGATTTCTTTAGGTTGATCTGTGAGGAGACATGAAGGAAGGAAAATGGTTTCATTTAGAAGTGCAAGTTCCTTGTTGCTAGATACTGACACCCACCTCTTGTTCCTTATCCAGCCCCTCTTCAGCTGATCTCAAAACAAGCAGAGAAGAAATGTGTCTGTTTGTTTGCTTTTAAAAAAGCAGAGAAAATGAGGAAGGCAGAAGCTCTCATCTATCCTTCCTGGGGACAAGTTGTTTTATTACCAACAGAGGTACAACTCCAACAAAAAGAAATTATGGAAGTCCACCATTGAATCTTATATGGCTCTTTTGTAAATCTCTTGGCCTTTTTGTAAAGTCAGTTAAATTCCCAAACCAACAGAAGCAACTTAATCATTTCAGAGCATGCCCTTAAATGAAATGGAGCTGTATTCTCTCTGCTCACGATATATATCCACCTGCCTAATAGGAATATTGTAATAAGATACAGCGCTGCTGGCAGATGCACATGCAAGTTTAAAAATAAGACAGTAAAATTAAACAAAAAAAAAAGGGTATTTGCTCTGCACTCATCTATAACACACAGTTCTTTCCAATTCACTGCAAGCTGTTGCAGCAGGCTGCATTCTGCTCTCATTCTCCCTCGGCCAAAACTTAATTTCTGTTTGGAAAAGAATAGAGCAAAGTGACCCTCCAAAAAGTAAGGCGGCATAGGCCAAGTCATGTAAGAATTCAGGCCCTACAAATGCCTTGTGCGGAAAGGGAAAGTGAAGGCTGGAAGCCACGCCATTTAACGCATTTTTAAATGATTGTGACTCATATAAAATATTTAAAATAAATTCAATTTTAAACAACTCACCTCTCCCTTCACGTAAAGCCATTCATAAGCAAATGCTCTTGTCCTGACAAAACCTTCATTATCTTTCCATTCTTCCCAAATGCCAGGAAAATGGGTAGGTGGGCCCTGTAGTAGTCTGAACATCAAATGAATATGTCGATGGAGAAGCTGACCTCTTTCTAGAAAATGCTGTGACTACAATCAGCATATCATACAGGGAAGATGGAAGTGTATGCTTTTCTCATTTACTCTCTGGTTTTATTTAGTTTTTTTTTCTTAGCAGAAACTTCCTCTGGACGAACTTCTCTTGGGCTCCTTGATGTAGGGACCCAACTGGGTCAACCTCTCCCTTATGGCTATCTCAGCAGTCCTTGCACGTCCCTAATTTTGGTGTGATTTCTCACCCTCTTTTCCCTCCAGGTGTGATGGTTTCTCAAGTGGGGATAGAAAGATGGTATTTTAACTCTTTTTTTTCCCCAGTAACTCACTGTTATATTTTATATTGCTGAGTAGCATAGAAATATGTGTGCAAAAAAACCTGCAGAAGGTATCAGGTAAAGTATGTTGTAATATACATTTTAAGGTAAGCATGAAAATAGGAGGTTTGGCAACATTAAGTCTAGCTTGTACATACGGTTTACGTTCTTGCTTTTAGCACTTCCCTATAACATCTTTTCTATCAAGCTGCTAAAGACCTACTAAAAGGGTGCAAAACGAAGTCATTAGCAGAAGCTTGTTTAAGGTCTCCACACACATATGTGCTCTTCAGGTAGCTGGCTGGACAGCGCTGTGAGGCTCTTACTTGGAAGCTGGAACAATAAATGTCATGTTAGGGGCCAACTGTCTGTAATCACAGTTAGCAGGTTGAACAGACTTGTGAAAATATTTTCTTTATGTGAAGGGAGACGCTGCACACTTTGCCACAGCAGAAGTTGCTAAACCTAATGTAATATGACAAGTCCTTTGGCAGCATAAGCCACATTTAATAGACACACTGCCTGTGAAATGGGAAAGAAACAAAGGCAGTTTTCCACACAAATGTCATCTCCTCTCTTGCAGTGTTTCGCCTCGCCCTGTTCCCACACCCTTTGTCTTCCAGGTTGCAGTGACCATGCAGTGCAGTCTCCATCCTCATCATCATCAGCCATCTCCTCCGTCAGACACCCCAGGACCTGGCCTTTTGGGCACGGAGGGGACCTGACACACCCTGATGGCTCCCCTACCAGCAGGACAGTCAGGAAGCATCCTTAAGTCAAAGGTAAAAAGGTGAGCCAAAGCTGTCCCCATGCAAGCAAGAGCAGAGTGCGTACATGCCCTCGGCCCCTCTCTGAACCTTTTCAGTCTAATTTTCTACTACTCAGTCTGGTGAAAGGGAGTAGTGAAACGAGACCTGAGTCAGATCTTTGCTTGCAGTGGTGTGATAGTGTTTTGCACTCAGCTTTGCACCAATGTAAATGATTGCACGAAGTGTGAGGCAGTGGAGAATCAGGCTCCTGAGGGCTTCTTGCAAGATGGCAAGTAATTAATGACTGCAATGTGAGTGCAATAGCAGTAACAGCAAAATCAAGACTTCCCCTTGCAAAACAGTTGTTCAGTCACTGAACTAACAAACCATCAGTTTAAAAAGGAGATTTTCATAGAAAAGCTCCTACCGGCACCCAGGGCGTTTTCTGGAGTGGCTTTGCACAGAACCAGAAGTCACCATTTTGGGCCAGAACATCTTCAGTACCAAGACACATTCAGGGGAGGACTAAAAGAAGCCTGCTAACAACTGTGGTTCTCAGATTTCCCCTTCCTAAGAAGTATTGTTGTGCTTCATGTGGACAGGCAGCAATATTTGAGGGCCGAGTGCAGCCCAGGTTTACCTGCCATCCATTTTTCCCTGTCTCTGCAGGACTTCTTACTCCCTTGTTCCTCTCCCTTGCTCCTTGTTCCTCAGGGGCTTTGGGTGGCCAGCTAGAGACAGAGGCCATCTTCGTGAAGCGATATGGAGCAGCTCAAAAGGGACAGGCACAGGGTATCAGTAATTTTCTGATCTTTTTTCCATTGAATGCTCAAGAATTCAATCTTGCAGAAAAGCAACAAAGAAATAAGAGTGAGCGAAGGATTTTAAAGCTACTGCTCTCTTTCACAGTTTTCTCAGCAATTCAGCTTCTTAATGAGGTGATGTCATTAGGAACAAAGCATGTGTGAGGGTGTATGAAGGAAGGGAGGTCAAGAAAGACTCTGCAGTGGGATGCCAGGCTGGCATTTCTTACTCTTGACTCATTCCCCTACATGTTACTCCACATGAAAAAATGCAATAGCAGTGTTTGGAAAAGCAAGCCTAGCATCACTTGAACTGCAGATCATTTCTATGTTGCAGTGACTGTAACATAGATAGATGAGCTGAATTAATAGGGAGAGTATATATGCTCCATTTCTTTAGAGCTCTAGCAGGGAAAAGCAAGGAATAATTTAGAAAAGACTCCAGGCAACAAGCATTATCAACGAGAAAAGTAACAGATTGGTACTTGAAGTAATACTGTTTTTTTGACTTAAAAGAATGATTGAAGGATACTAAAGAATAAAATCACAAGTAACATACGTTTTCCATCAGGTTTTATCTGATATCATCTTTTGCTGTCCTTGTTTTAAAATCAGGTGCAGATCTTTCCAGCTTCCACTTTTCTCTCCAGGTGTTCACCAGACTTCCAAGTTCATTTCAGGTAGGAGCACAGCACATTGGTCCTCCACTACCTTGCACCTATGTCAATATCTGTAGCTCATTTGAAGGCCAGTGGTCTACAGAGTGTGACACTGATGCAGGGCAAGGTTTGTATCAAGGTCTCTGCCAGCAGTCCCCGGGAGTCTCAGTACATCAGTCCAAGCTGAAGCTAGAGAGCGTAGGAAGAAATAAGCAAGTTTGAGCTGATTCATATTTAAATCACATCACCAGCTTCACAGTGTTATTTTCACCATGATGGCATCTTAAGCAGTTTTAAACCTGTTCTCTTAGCTCACAGCTGTGCATTGGAAATGACATTTCCAGAATGGCTCCTAGCCGCTTTCAGTGCACACGTAGATTTACAGCCTGTGCTGCAGAGGAAGCCTTTTTTGCTGACCTCACTTTGCTTCTTACAGCTCAGGTGGACCCTGAAACCATTTCATGTGCTGCCCTGTGTAAAGAAATAGCATTAATGCTGCTATCCTAATATTTTAGAGAGCTGCAACGGTATTGTTTTTACCATAGGAATGACGTTCATTTAGTTTATAAATTCTGTATATAAATGTATAGTGAATTGTTTAGTGATATTAGGGCAGTAACTTTTTTTTTTCCCCTGAACAAACCACCCAAATGACTGAACCAGTGTAGTTAATTAGAATCGATCTCACTTTTTAGCACCAGGAAGTGCATAATGGAAGATAAGATTGATTGTAACGTTGGATCACTTCATTTAAAGACTGCTAATAGGCTAAAATGACAGAACCAATCTAAAATTATAATTTCAGAATCAATATAATTTTTATAACGTTGTCAAATCTACAAAATTAATCTAAATTTATGCTATGAAACCAGCTAATCCTTCTTAGCTATTATAATGAAATGAAGCAACATTTTATTGTATTACTTATTTAAATAGAAAAAAGGCATCTTTATTGGGATGGTATTGCAGCAGACTAGATAAGCACACTTTCAGTTTGGGAAGTATCTGTTCATTTCCTGCTTTGGGCAAGAATAGGAATAGATTTTTGCCTTCCCTCTTTCCATCAGAGATGCATTTTTCTACTGTTATTGAACCGTCATGAAAATGTGTAAGCGCGCTTCATTTCAGAAGAAGAGACCAGGGCAAGAAGGGCACCAGCACTTCAGGAGGAAATTCAGGTCTGTTAACAAAGCTGTAGTAGAAGCATATGCCCCCTGGATCTGCACTACTATCTCTGTGCCCTCGATAGAAATGTGGATTCACCTTCTCCAGAAGAAAGAAAGGGGCAGTGGTGGTAGCTTAAAGACAGATATTTTTCTTTTCTTATTTATTCACTCTGGGAGTAGGGTCTGACTAACAGCCACACTGCCAATACTGATAATACCAAGGATTTTGTTGCGTTTTGCCACTGCAGAAACTGAATAAAAAGTTGCTAGCATGAGCATGTTGCTGTTTCCTTCAATTGTTCAGGTTGTTCTCTCCATTTTTTTTATTAGTAATAACTTCCCTGCTGAATGTGTATTGACTTATCTCCTATAAGTTCACAGCCACTCCTATATCCCAAACTATGCAGCGTTTGATGGGCAGAAGTGGTCCCCAGGTTCTTCCAGGAGCAGGGCCCACCTAGGGCTGTGACCTGTGCCTCTTCCAGACCTCCTGGGATATTCAGCAACCGCGTGATCACGCAGCCCATGCACTGCAGATCTTTGCACCTCATGTCCCTCCTGAAGAGAGCTGGAAGTGCTACGTGGGGAAGACAATGTTGCTGCTCTCCTATAACCTGTGAGGAATCATAGAATCATAGAAACACTAGGTTGGAAAGGACCTACAAGATCATCTAGTCCAACCGTCCTCCTATTACCATCCCTACCCACTAAGCTACTAAATCATATCCCTTAGCACCTCATCCAGACGCTTCTTGAACAGCGCCAGGGACGGTGACTCCACCACCTCCCTAGGCAGGCCATTCCAGTGCCTGACCACTCTTTCAGAGAAAAAGTTTTTCCTCATATCCAGTCTAAATTTACCCTGGCGCAACTTGTGGCCATTCCCTCTCATCCTGTCATTAGTTGTCTGGGAGGCCGACCCCCTCCTCACCACAACCTCCCTTCAGGAAGTTGTAGAGTGCGATGAGGTCTCCCCTGAGCCTCCTCTTCTCCAGACTAAACAATCCCAGCTCCCTCAGCTGCTCCTCGTAAGACTTGTGCTCTAGACCCCTCACCAGTTTTGTTGCCCTTCTCTGAACA